>CM062614.1:27162905-27380405 GCA_025617555.3 Puccinia polysora | reverse complement strand
TAGGGCCTATCAGAGTTAACCCAACCCACCATTTTTTAAAGGTGTGTTTCAACCTAAATAAACAATTTCAAACCCGCCATTAAAAATTGAAAAATCCACTTATTTCACATCAGACATGTCAGATTTACCTGAAAATAAATGAATTTTTTCAGATAAAGTATTTAAAGGCTTTCACCACCTCAACCACACATCATTCCACATTACACACCCCTGGTTTCAACCTCACCTACTTCTACCTCCAACCTCATTGGAAAAATTTGATTCATTGCTCTCATTGTTTCATTGCTATCCTCATTGCTTCATCTCTCTTCCCCTCATCACTTCATCAATCTCATAAATTTTTTTCTATTTTCACCTCCTGGATCTCATTGCTTTATTGCTCTCATTGCTTCATCCTTTCATCCCTCTTTATCTTTTCAAAGGTACCCTCAGCAAACCTCCGCCCGTAAGTCCACACAAAAATACAATGGACCAAAGCAAACATCCTCAAGCAACTCTACATCAAAGAATCCTCCCCCATAAGCTTTAAAAGTCTCAAGTCAGCTCAAGAGAGCTGATCACATCATCCTGGTAAACAGGCTTGAAATTCCCTCCAACTATGATGCTTCCTTAGGATTTAAAAATGAAACACAATTTGGATGACCTCAATCCTCTAGGGTTAATTGTTATCTCCCAATGGCCAATGAAATAAATAATAAAACAAAATGTAGGCTTTATCTTTCATCCAAAAATATGAGGGAGCAATTCAAGAATTATCAAGCCAATTACAAAAAGGCCCACTCAATTTCAATCTCCTCTGGCTTTGGTATCACGGACTTGGATAAAGCCAAGGGAATCAACTGAGTGATAGATAAGTTGGACACAATTTCTCCCTTTTACATTCAAATGGATGAAATATTTGTAAAGAAGGCCAACATCAACCCTTTATCTCCTTTTGATGCCCAAAGATCCAATTCAGTTGATTCTGAGGACTTGGCTGTGGATGGTCAGCCTAGCAATGATGATCCTGATGAAAAATTTGAGTGGCCTCAATCTGACACCAAGGTGGATATTCCAACAAAATCAGCTCCAATCATGTCTACATTGGCATTGATCAATGATTCAAACCTTTCCTTGGACCCCTCACTCACTTCTTTGGATTGCTCTCTTCCTGGGGTGGAATAACTCAACAACATTGCAAATGAGGAGCGAGTTATTGCACTATCTCCATTAAAATCAACATCTTTTCAAGTAAGGAAGCAATTTCTTGTCTTTTCTGTCCAGTTAATCCTGACCAATTTATATTTTAAAAAAACAGGCTCATCATTTTCTTAATGGCCAAAAACTCAAGCCAATGGAACCTCCCACATCATATTCAAATAAGAGTGAAAACATTCCCACACAAACCTCCTTGGAAAAGGGAACGCAAAAGGCCTCCGATTCAATCAACATCAACCCCAATAGTTATAAAAATAGGAGAAACATTGAAATTTTTCTTGCGTTGAGGATATCATGGAGAAGCAAGATTCAAGTAAGTACATTGATGTAATCTCCTTGCTTTCAAGATTGAGCTCATTGACGTTCACCTCCAAAAAAAAAGTGAAATGACAAATTGAATTGGAAAAACTTGAATTAAAAAAGCAAAGGTGAGATTGTCAACTGGATATTGATTGTCAAAAGCAGAAAGCTAAGCTTTAGGATCATCAACAAAAATTGGATGCTGAGTGGAAATTGAAACAGGCTGAGCGGGCGTTTCAAAAAGAGTAAAAGGAGAAAGATTGACTGGAAGAGAAACTGGAAAAGGTGAGCAAAAAAGTGGTGATCAAAAGAAAAGATACGTTATTGGTAGCCATGGCATGTATTGGTAGCAGTAGAGCAGTGGAAGAAATACAGCAAATTACTTGATTTCTTGGATTTTAATTATATTTACTTTGACAAAAATTTTAAAAATAAAAACAAAAAAATTATTTTTGATTCCAAAAATTATTGATGCTATTTTTAACCCCACCAATCAAAAAAAAAAATTCATTTTAAATTGAATTTTTTCTCTAGAGTACATTTTTTCACTGTTCAAGTTACTGCAAGTGTTCAAAGGTGTTTTTTTGATTTACATAGACATGGCCATTCTTGTATGAGTGTCAGTATTGAAAATAGTTCATTCAAACGGACAAATTCTATTATTGCAACCAGAGACTGGTGATTGGAGTGGTCAAGAACAGCTACTTTTCCAGAGCTGAAGAAATTGAATTGTTCAATCTTCTTTTTGGCTTGTCCAAACTCTTCAGGGGAGGTTTTTAAAGTGTTCTTTTTCTTTTCAGCAGTAATAGTGGGGTACAAATCCAAATATTGCAGTTTTTTTCTAGACCACAGAACTGCTTTTTTAAAACCTTTTTTGGCCGCTTCCAAAGAGATTTTTGAATCTCTCATTTGAGCCCTCTGCTTTCCACCTCTCTTTATGTTTTCAAACCATCTCCTTCCATTGTTTTCCCTTCCATGCACCCACTGGGCTTTGGGTGATGATCAAGAAGGGATTTTATTTGTTGTATAAAATTTGGAGGGTGGTGGGAGGAGCATTGGAAGTTCAGAACAAGGGCAGATTTAGAAAGAACAAGGGGTCAAACAGTGTGTTAAATTGCATGAAATCAAAAAAAAGAAACAATCATTATTTATGTCATAATCAAGGTTTAAGATCAACAAAATTGCAAAAAAATACCTGTCAATCATGCTAACCAAATAAAAAACAAAGAAAGGTTGGTCAGATGTTCTTACCATAATAATCATGGATCAAGAGGAGAATGAGGGAGGGAAACCAACCTTGGATTTGATATTGATTGATTGAGGATGGATTGAAGGGCTAAAATTATGAATCAATTGATTTAGGGGGAGAAGGAGGAGGATGGGGGTCCTAAAGCAAAAGATCAATTGATTATTCAATAATTCATTGGTTGATTGATTAGTTGCCAATGAACTGGTTGATTGATTAGTTGCTAATCAATTGGTTGATTGATAATTTGCTAATCAATTGGTTGATTGATAAGTTTCTAATCAATTGGTTGATTGATTAGTTGCTAATCAATTGCTTGATTGATTAGTTTCTAATCAATTGGCTGATTGATTAGTTGCTAATAAATTGGCTGATTGATTAGTTGCTAATCAATTGGTTGATTGATTGGTTGCTAATCAATTGGTTGATTGATTGGTTGCTAATCAATTGGTTGATTGATTAGTTGCTAATCAATTGGTTGATTGATTAGTTGCTAATCAATTGGTTGATTGATTAGTTGCTAATCAATTGGTTGATTGATAAGTTGCTAATCAATTTGTTGATTGATTAGTTTCTCATCAATTTGTTGATTGATTAGTTGCTCATCAATTGGTTGATTGATTAGTTGCTAATCAATTGGTTGATTGATTAGTTGCTAATCAATTGGTTGATTGATTAGTTGCTAATCAATTGGTTGATTGATTAGTTGCTAATCAATTGATTGATTGATTAGTTTCTAATCAATAGGTTGATTGATTATTTGCTAATAAATTGGTTGATTGATTAGTTGCTAATCAATTGATTGATTGATTAGTTTCTAATAAATTTTTTGATTGATTAGTTTCTAATCAATTGGTTGATTGATTAGTTCCTAATAAGTTGGTTGATTAATTAATTGCTAATCAATTGGTTGATTTATTAGTTGTTAGTCAATTGGTTGATTGACTAGTTTCTAATCAATTGGTTGATTGATTAGTTTCTAATCAATTGGTTGAATGATTAGTTTCTAATCAATTGGTTTATTGACTATTTTTTAATCAATTGCTTGATTGATCAGTTGCTCATCCATTTGTTGATTGATTAGTTTATAATCAATTGGTTGATTGATTAGTTTCTAATCAATTGGTTGATTGATTAGTTTCTAATCAATTGTTTGATTGATTAGTTGCTAATAAATTGGTTGGTTGATTAGTTGCTAATCAATTGGTTGATTGATTAGTTGCTAATCAATTGGTTGATTGATTAGTTGCTAATCAATTGGTTGATTGATTATTTGCTTATCAATTGGTTGATTTATTATTTTCTAATAAATTGGTCAATTTATTAGCAATCAATCAACTGTTAATCAATCAGGCGGAGCAGGAGGAGGAGGAGGGGGGGGAGGTCCTAAAGCAAATTATCAATTGCTTAGTTTCTAATTGATTAGTCAATAAATTAGTGATCAATCAATTTTTAATGGATGAGGGGGGGGGAGGAGTAGGGGGTGATTACATGGGGTGCTGACCACAGGAGGTGGGGGGTTCCTAAAGCAACAGACTTTGAGGTGGAGGTGGATGGTGAGGATGTTTGGTGAGGAGGAGGAAGGAGTGGAGCAGTGGTTTGGTGAGGAGGAAGGAGTGGACCAGTGATTAAGTGGGTTGATTTGGGTGGTTTGGTGAGTGGTGAGTTATGAGTTGGAGGTTTATTTTTTGTTTTTTCTAAGTCCCCCCCCCCCCAAAAAAAAAAAAAAAAAAAAAAAAAAAAAAAAAAAAAAAAAACATCACTCAGCCTAGGATTCTTGGTTGAAAAACCAAAACAAAAAAAATACTGTGATTTGATTCTTTACCCATTTGAAAACAGCATTCTATTGATCAAAGTGAGGAAGTGTGAGGGGTACAATCTGCTCTCTCATGGCAGAAGATGAGGGACAATATGAGACAGGGATGGGTTGAGGGGGATTGGGAATATCTTCTTCAAATATTTATTCCCATTCATCTTTGATGTTGACCAGAATTTTGTGAAGGATGACAAAAATCATAATCCAGTTGATGAGGATCTTCATTTATTTGGTATTTTGAAGCTGGTTTTGCGTTTCCCTTAAGCTGGCCCATTTTCCTTTCAGCACACTGATTGCATGTTCAATCCAAATGTGTGATTGAGGAAGATGATAGTTGAAATTGGTTTTGTTTAGATCATTGCAAGAATTATTTCAATAATCTGGAACATGATATTTAGTGCAAGCATAAGCTGAATTGACCAGAATATATTTATCTTGGTAAAAGTAGCTCTCTGGTTGTTGGAAAATATGCATCCAATTGAAAACATATGGATTGTAACAAGAAACCGGAAGGCCAGCATGAAGGGATATGAGCTTCTTGCTTTTATCACAAACAAGTTGTAGTGCCACAGAGTATCTAAACAAACAGATAAAAGATATTTGGTCAGTGTTTTATTGAAGGTGTTATCAAAGCCTTTGGAAAAGAAATGAATCAATTTCCTTTTCTTGCAATCAAAATATTGTTGCCATCTAGCTTGGGTTTTTTTACTCAAGGGGATAGTGGTTCCATAAACAAAACCAATGTAACCAGGAAAACCTTCAGAATCCATTACTTTAGATATCTCCTTGAGTTCTTCTTTGATTGGCAAACAAAGGACTGAGCAACAGAAAGATATGATAGCAATCATTACTCTTTTGGTGTATAATTCAATGGTTCCATAACTGACTGAGAATAGATTTTCTAATCAATTAATTGCTGCTCCATTTCCATTTTATCCCAATTTACAAAGAGCAACAGTCAGTTGGATAGCTTGATTGCTTTGATGATTCCAAAAATTGCTCTGGAAGATGTGGTGGTCTTCAATAATCTCGAAAATTTTCATGAATGAAGGCAATAAAGTTTGGAACAGCTTCTGGAAGCTTGATTCAGGGAGGAGATGAAGCTTTTGCCTTTCATACATAGGGTTTTGGAGAGTCTGTCTTCTTTGAACCATGTATTAATTTTCCAATATAGAATTCAAAGCTAACCAAGTTGATTCCAAATTGCATTCTGAATCAAATTTGAACAGTAAAAAAAATTCAGTCAGCTTTTTTGTGGTTTCAACTTGCTTCCTGGATTTTTTATTGCACATGTTGAGAAAGATGGTGATGTGATTTGGGGTGGTTAGATGATTATGGGATTTGTGTGATGTGATGGAGATGCAAAGCAATGAATATGTGAAGCAATTGACATGTGAAGGAATGGAGATGAGATTTGTGTGGTGAAATGGAGATGAGCTTGGTATGGGTTTTCTCAGTTGGAGGTTTGGATGGGTGTTTTGTTAGACTGTAGAGGCACAGTCTTTTGTCTTTTTCATTTCTTCTTCTGCTACACACATTTCACATGACATGTCACCAGCTCATGATACATACCTGAGCAGCCTCTGGGAGATGGAAGGTCTCTTTTCCTCATCCTTCCACTTCTCTCCCATGCTGACTCAGGTACTGTATCACTCTCTTTGTCTCTGTTCTTTTTTTAATTTGTTCCTGTCTCTCTCATTACTGATGTAGTGAATTATCCTTCCACTTCTCTCCCATGCTGACTCAGATGAGTTTATCAGGTTATGAGCCCGGAGCACTTCAGCTATAAAAACTCTCTAGGATCTGTATGCTTTCCAACAAAGAAATCATAATTAGATGACCTCACCCCACAACTGCTTCTTAAACCAATTGTACCCAAAATATGATCAACATTGGTTCAGAAAATCTGAACTCAGGTTCTCAAAAGTTGTCCAGCGCCAAACTACCTGTTCTCAAAACTTCTGGGATGGAATCAAATTACTTGGACCGGAAATTTTTAGTCTATTCATAATTTGAAGCAGCAGGACTCAAATATTTCATAGAAAAACCCCACTATAGCCTGGAAAAATGAAAACAAGCTTGTGTGTGCCGTCCTCACTCAAACTATTTATTCCTCAAACCTTTGATATGTGCAGGAACATTGATGCCACGCATTTGGAATGTGGAACCCTCTTCTTTGCACTCATCAGGACCAAACCACTGGGGGTAGGGTTTACTGGCTGAGAAAACTTCTCTTGAAGAAGACGGATGGAGAAGATATACTTTCTCATATTGACACCATGGCGCGCTTTCACAAAAAACCTAATTTTCTTATCTCTCCTTCCAACCCCCTCACCGCCAACAATGTACATGTAGCCGCTTGCCTAAGCTTGATACCTCAGGAATGGTTACACTGTGTGTCTTCATATATGAATCAAGATGCTGTGAAATCAGAGACCATAGTCATTGCTCTCAAAAGTGAATATAATTGTTGACAGTCCCAAACTCAGATGGAAGCATCAGTCTTAATGGCAAAATCATTTAAGATTCACTCAGACTCCACCAATCAAACCCCAAAAATAGGTTACTTCTGCAATGCAGATGGTCGTGACTTGAACTTGTGCTACAACACAAAGAGGATTCTGAACAAAGTGAAGGAAAATCAAAGTTCAAGGCCTGAAGTTTCTAAAAAAAAGGCCCAACAAGAAGCCTAAAAAGCAAGTGGCAAGAGCGGGGAGGACTTACACTTCAACAGTTGTTCCTCAATTGCAGTCTCATGACAAGGTGGAGGAGTACAACTACTCAGGCTTCGAGTAAAAAGTTACTGCCGGGAATGCATCTGTACTAGCTGCATCAAACCAACTGCCAGTCAAGTCCAAAGATGCAGATTTGGACTCCGGATGTTCAATCTCAATGAACCCCTATCTTCACTTAGTAAACCATCCAAAACTGTGCAACACTCCTGTCCGCCTTGCTGATCACTCATTAGTGCAATCCACACACAAAGGATTTTCTCAACTCCCGGTCCAAAATTGTCTCTCCATTAAAACCCTTGTAGTTCTTTTGCTTCATGAACCGCTACTCTTGATTGCCGGACTTTGCAATATCAACCTTACTGTTGTCTTTGACTCAATTGGATGCAAAATCTAAGTGGCTGACAAAGTGTCCATCAAATCAGTTCCGCTGGGTGAAGTTTATTGTAAAGGGAATCTTTATTATCTTCCCTCAGAGCCAGTGAGCTCTTCTCCCACTCATCTATATCCCACAAACAACACTACAAACACTCTATTTGGGTACCATTTTTGTTTCTCACATTTAGGCCTCAAGCCTCTCAAAAAGTTCCTTTGCGTTCTCAGATTGGTGCCATCAATGTCAAACTAAATTGAGGTTCAAAAATTCCCCATGTGCGTACAATGCAAGATGCACCGTATGCCATTCAAAACAAGAAAACCATATTGAGCAACAGAGCTGGGCCACCTAATCCACTTGGATTTAGGCTTGTTCTAAGTCAAATCCATGGAAGTTTGCAAATACTTTGTGACCTTTGTGAATGATTTTTCTTAGTTCATTTCTGTTTTCCCACTCAAATCCGAATTTGAAATCTTCTCCTGCTTCAAACTTTTCCACTCTTCTTTCAAATGCAAATTCAATCTAAAAATCCTTGCCCTTTGCACCAACAACGGCAGAGAATACCTTTCAAATGAATTCGCTGCTTATCCAAAAAACCTTGGAATAGTCCACAAACCCAGCCCACCTCATTCACCTGAACTCAATGGCGTAGCCAAAAAAACAAACCGGAAAATAGGAAATGTGTTTTGATGTGCTTTACTACAAGCTTCCACACCAAAGTTCTTCTGGGCGGACGCCCTCAAACTCTCCCTTCACCACTACAATCTCTTCCCATGTCATACACCATCTGGCTTCAAATCTCCAATCTCACTCCTCAATCAACCGCCCCCCAAACTTGCCAAAATTCATCCTTTTGGCTGTCTTGTATGGTATAAATTTTTGGAAGCTGATCAATGCAAACTTTACAAGAAAGCTAGATCATCTTTCCTTCTTTCTTACCTACAGGATGGAAAAGGAGTTAGGTTGTGGGACCTTGAGAAGAGAAGTGTGGTAAAGTCTTGAGATGTTGTCTTTGAAGATGATGTTTTCCCTAATTCTTCCAACCTTCTTAATTCCTCAACTCCTGTTTTTTTAGAACTCCCCTGGCCAATCAAGTCCAACCCACTCACCTGTCTAACACTGTCAATGCCAACCACCGCTCCTGGTGTGCCTGATGTCACTCCTGTTTCACCACCACTAGACATACAACTGAGGGGGGGTCAAGATCAAAGACTCACTGTCTCAATGCATGCGCCTCAAAATTGGATTTTCAAGAACATCAATGATCTCTCCTTGTCAGACTCATCCAGAAATCATCCATCACCCACTCCTTACTTGCACAACTCAACTTTGTCATTAGCTCTGCCTGCTCCAACTACTTTGTCTCCACCGGGCAAAGTTACCAGGATCAATCTGCCTCCTCCGGTGCTGCCTCCCAGTCAGTTGCCTCCTTTCTCACCTCCACATCCTTGCTGCTTGGCCAGAGTAAGATGTCCACCAGACAGGCTCGGACATTGGTCCAACAACGCCAATGCAGACTAAGCTCTCAACACTTGCAGAACATGGAAGCAACTTCTTTGTTTGCCAAACAAGCTTTGGTGGATCAAGGCTGCCAATGAAGAGTTTTGGTCTCTACTTGGAATGCACACATGGAATCTTGTTCCTTGACCCCAAAAATGTAAGATAATAAAATCCAAATGGGTCTTCAAAATCAAAATGCAACCCAATCATTCCGTTCAAAAACTCAAGGCGCATCTTGTTGCAATGGGGTATACACAGAAAAAGGGGATTGAATTTGAAGAGTTTTTTGCTCCAAATCTCAGAATTTAACTTCTCCACATCATTCTCACTCTTTTAGCCTCAAAAAACTGGATGGGCGGCCAGGTAGACTTTAAGAGGGTGTTTCTTAATGGCAAGCTGGACCATGAAGTATTCATGGAACAGCCGCCTGGTTTCATTGACCCCCAGCATCCGGACTGGGTGTGCAAACTTGAACACTCAATATATGGCCTGAAACAGTTTCCGCCACAATTGAAAACCCAGTTACACAAAGCTCTCACAGAAATAGGTCTGTCCAACTCAAAATACAATCCAACTCTGTTTTTTAAGATCCAAAAAGTTAGGCTTGTTGGACCTCTTACAGCTCACATCAACAATCTTGCAATAATTGGTGAGCCGTTATTTGTCAAAAATCTCATTGCAGAGGTTGGGAAGAAGTTCACCATAGGTGCAGATGAAGACCTAAACCACTTTCTCTTGCTTCAAATCATTTGCAATTGCCTCACTTGTCACATTTGTCTCAACAAATCCCACTATATCAATAGCCTAGCCAATTGATTCCTTAAAGGCTCTCACAACTCAGTTTCAACGCTTTCTGATTGGGTCTTCAAGAATCTTCTCCGCAAGAACCCTGATGAACCACCTTTGTCTGGCCCATACAATCAACTGAAAGTGTCTCTTCTATGGGTCTTGCAGTGCACACAGCCCAAGTTTTTGTTTTTTTTCAACCAACTCTCTCAACATTTGAGGGATCCGTCTGAGGCTCACTGGGGGGCAGCAGTTTGTGTTCTGAATTATATTGTGTTGACTAAAGACCTCAGTCTCTGTCTGGGTGGATCAATGCAACATTCAGCATACTCCAACTCCAACTGGTTGGAGGATTCCAACAACCGCAATTCAACCTTGGGCTACCTTTTCAAACTGGGAGATGGTGTCATCACCTGAAAATCCAGGAAAAAGGCAACTGTGTTGCTTTCAAGTACAGAAGCCAAATACAAGGCCCTATCAGACTCCTGTAAGGAGGGCTTGTGGCTTTTTTGGATTCTTTCTGAACTTTTTCTACAACCAGATTCTCCCATTCCGATCCATGTCAATAACAAGGGAGCCAAATTTCTTGCAAGGAACCCCAAACATCACTCCAGAGCCAAGCATATTCATGCTAGGTTTCATTTTTTCAAAGAATGCATTCAAGAAGGCAATTTCAATCTCATCCATGTCTCCACAAGGGAAATTCTAGCCAAAATGCTGAAAAAACCTTTGGGAAAAGTTCTCCTTGAGAAACATCCAGCTCTCCTTGGTGTTGGAGTTTAACTCTTTTTTTCTTTCTTTCCTGTTTTCTTTTCCTTTTTGTCAGCTCAGGTGTGCAGCAAGGGGGGGTGTGAGACTGTAGAGGAACAGTCTGTTTTCTTTTTCATTTCTTCTTCTGCTACATACATTTCACATGACATGTCACCATCTCATGATGTATACCTGAGCAGCCTCTGGGAGGTGGAAGGTCTCTTTTCCTCATCCTTCCACTTCTCTCCCATGCTGACTCAGGTACTGTAGCACTCTCTTCTTCTCTGTTCTTTTGTTCGTTTTCTCCTGTCTCTCTCATCCCTGATTTAATGAATTATCCTTCCAATTCTCTCCCATGATGACTCAGATGAGCTTATCATGTTTTTCATGCAATGGATGATGGTGCATGAATGGCCAATTTGATGTTTGGAATTGGCAATTTTGAAATAAACCAGTTAGGGGTATGTGTATTTTAGAAACCTGCCATTTTTAATGGCAGGTTTGCTAAATCTGATACACCCTAAAAACACAGAATAAAATCCATTTTTTAAATGTTTTCATTCCTTTTGAATTTTTGAACTGTTTTTGCATTTATCTTTGGCTGAGCCATTTTCCCTTTAACATTCCTATGGCATTCTCAAACCAGACATTTCATTGAGAAAAATTATTTTTTAAATTTGGTTTGCATTATTCATTGGAAGAAAAACTCTAGTATTCTTTAAAAACCTATTTTCCAATAGCACAACCCAAATCTTCCAGAACTTATTCACCTTCATCAAATCAGTTCTTTGTTTCTTTTGAAATAAAAATCCAATTTTGAAAATATGAATCATGAGAGGAATCTGCAAGGCCAGAATTGAAAGAAATATTCTTCTTTTTATAACAAACTAGTTAAACAGAAACAGGGCATCTGTTAAAGAAAGCAAGGATGGTTGTTTTTTCTCTCATAAAACTTATTTTATAGTGAAAGAATTACTTGCCTTTTCTTCCAATAAAAAAATTGTTTTCCATGAAGCTTTTTTTTAATACAGGATATGGTGTTTGCATTAACAAACACAATACAACCACAAAAAGTCTTAATCTCCATGAACTGAGATATCTCCTTCTGCTCTTCTTTTTTTAAACAGTAAAGGAATGAGGAACAAAATCCTAGGAGAAAAAGCTTAACATTTTTGCTTTATTATTCAATTTTTCCATATTCAGAATGTATTTTCTAATTGCTAAATTTCTGCTTCAATTATATTTTATCCTAATAGAAAAAGAGCCAATTACAGTTTGATAACTGAGTTGCATTGAGGATTCAAATATTCATTCTGAAAAATATGGTGATCTTCAATAATCTACAAAATATCAGTTGATGACACCAAAATATTTTGGAAAATTTGGTGGAAGCTCAAGTTAGGCAGGAGCTGGAGCTTCACAATTTCATAAATGGTATGGTGGAGATTCTTTCTTCTATGGACCATGCATTTTTTTCACATATTCAATTTGAGGATAGTCAATTGGAATCCAATTCAGGTTTTTAAACAGAATAAAATATTAGCAAAATTTTGATAATTTTGATTCCCTTTCCAACTGTATTTTGGGGAGATTTTTTGGATATTTTTATGTTGGTGGAAATTTGATGTGTAGCAATGAATTTATGGTAAAATGGGATAATTATTTCATGATTTGATTGAAATGATATTGGGGCTGAGTTGATGATTTGATGGAGATTATCCCTGAGTTGAACATCTGATTTGAGAAGTGATGGTGATTGGATTTGTATGGATTTGATGATGCAAAGGTCTGGATTAGTGATTTTTTTTGATGGAGGATGGATGGATGGTAAAGTTTAAATTGTTAGAAATATTACATTTCAAATGATTGGTTTTATAGCTCTGATAAGCCCTATTTTTCAGTCAATTTAACAAGCCTGATTTAAAATAATTATGTTTCTTCTATTTTCAATGGGGGTTTTAAATACCAGTCTTTGACTGAAACCTTTCATCAGAAAATTATGGTTTTGGTTAAATTTGATAGAGCCAATTGTATGAGAGGAATTCAAATATTTTTAAATAATCCAAAAAAAAACCAAGGGAAAGAGTAATAAAAAACATCAAAAATTTATTTATTTGAATAAAACTGAATCCTTTTTTCTTATTTTAATTATCATTTTCATAATTTTCAAGTTTTTTTTGTTTGAATTTTTGAAAATATCTGTAATTCCTCTCTGAAAATGGATATATGAAGTTTTTACAAATTATTTTTCCCATTTGGTAAAAATTTATCTACATTCCATCAGGAATGATGGATTTTTTACAAGAAAATTAACCATTAATTTTATTGGGGGTATCATAGTTAGCAAACCCTCCATTTGTAACCTGATTTTTTTTTCTAAAAAAAAAAACACAATTTTAATTGCCTAAAAAGGTGATATTCTCAAATACACATACCCCCTAACTGATTTATTTCAAAATGATTTTGTTTTTTGAAAAGGCCTGTTTTGAAAATCAAATATTCCATTTTTAAATTATCATAAATATATCATACATGGAATTCAAAACACCCATCATCAAATCCATACACATCACATAACCATTACTTCACAAATCAAGCCTGATATAATAATTCCATAGAATCATAAACTCATGATTCCATCCCACCAAATTATAAAAATATAAGCCCATTTCCCCATACACTCATCACTAAACCTCACATTGCCATGACTCTCAAAATTTCCAACAAAACGTCCCAAAATCAATCAAATAATTGAATAAAGCCAAAATAAACTTTGCTACTATTTGACTCTGATTCAGACTCCAAATTAGAATCTGATTTTTTATACTTGCATTATCTATTATTATACTTGAATTATCTATTGAAAATCCAAAATAAAAGCTTTCATAAATACAGAATATCAACCATCCCAGTTACAAAATGGAAAGTATCCATCTCCTCTCTGAATTTAGCTTCCATCAAATTTTACAAAATTCTTTTGTGTCATTCATAGAAATTTTGAAGATGACTGAATATCACCACAAATTTCAGAATAAAGTTTGGAATTCTCAAAAAAATTCAGCTATCCAACTAGCAGTTGCTCTACTTATATTGGGATCAAATATAAATGGAGAAGCTATTCATTTATTAGAAAATCTCTTCTCAGTTGAATATGGAACCAACAACTCATTAACCAAAATGGTTATTATCTCTATCCTAGGATTCTTTCTCTCATTATTTTTCTGGCCAACCAAGGAATAGTGAAAGGAGATATTTCAGGTCATGTAGAATGATATTTTTCCTTTTTTTTATGGATTTTTTGATGGAAAAACTATCCCCTTGAGTCAAAAGCCCAAGCTTTGTGGACACCAATATTTTGATTTGAAGAAAATGAACCCCATTCTTTCATTCTGAAATTTTCTTAATGATACACAAGCCAATCATTCTTCCTTTTTTTAAATTATATATCTTTTTCTGTTCAAATATTTTGTGGGAAAACCAAGAGATTCATTTCCATCCATTCTGGCCCTCCAAGTTCCTGTCATGATTCATTTTTTTTCATTGGATTCATAATGCACAAGAAACACAGAAATGATTTGTTGAAGATCAATACCTTCTATCCAATTAAGCTCAGGCTAGTGTAAAATATTCTTTTCCAGCATAATAGAGTGTTTTTTTTTTGGAATTATCAAGGAAAAACTGATGTGAAATATCATATTTCTCAATCAAAAATTTGGATTGAAAATTCCATAGAAATACTGTTGGGAGCATGGTCCAGCACTGAAAAAATAGCTCCAAAATTCCAAAGACATAAAGATACTCATAAAATCATTTTCTGCTGTTTTATTCTGAATAACCTATTTTCCAAAATAAAAAATCAATGGGAAAATATATTTTCAGTGATATTCATGAACCTCCTCAAGCTATTCCTGTCTCATATTTAACTTCATCTTTTGCAAAAAGTGATTTGATTTTACTTCTTTCTCTTTCTGAGGTTGAAAATTTTTTCTTTAAATTTCAAATTATTTCAAAATTCAAACCAACAAGTTTTTTTTTGAAAAAAAATAATTTTAGGATGTATGTTAGTTTTAGCTTGTTTTTCAACCTAGAAAACTTGAGCAAAACTTTCCTAAAGCATCCTGGACACCCCTAATGGCCCTGTGGTGGCCCACAAGTCCCATGTGGCACATAGCCAAGTGGAATTTGGAAAATTTCCAGGTGCAATTTGGCACCTTTCCAGGTTCAATATGGAACCTTGCAAGGTGAAGTTTTTCACCTTTCCAGGTGCAATTTACTACCTTGCTGGATGCAAATTGGAACCTTTTGAAGTGCAAGTTGGGAAAATTTCAATTTTCAGTTGCCACCTTGCCAATTTTCAGTTGGTAATTTTCCAAGTGTCAGTTGGCACCTTTCCAAGTGTCATTTGGCACCTTGCCAAGTGTCAGTTGGCACTTTGCCAAGTGTCAGTTGGCACCTTGCCAAGTGTCAGTTGGCACCTTGCCAAGTGTCAGATGGCACCTTGCCAAGTGTCAGTTGGCACCTTGCCAAGTGTCAGTTGGCACCTTGCCAAGTGTCAGTTGACACCTTGCCAAGTGTCAGTTGGCACCTTGCCAAGTGTCAGTTGGCACCTTGCCAAGTGTCAGTTGGCACCTTGCCAAGTGTCAGTTGGCACCTTGCCAAGTGTCAGTTGGCACCTTGCCAAGTGTCAGTTGGCACCTTGCCAAGTGTCAGTTGGCACCTTGCCAAGTGTCAGTTGGCACCTTGCCAAGTGTCAGTTGGCACCTTGCCAAGTGTCAGTTGGAACCTTGCCAAGTTTCAGTTGGCACCTTGCCAAGTGTCAGTTGGCACCTTGCCAAGTGTCAGTTGGCACCTTGCCAAGTGTCAGTTGGCACCTTGCCAAGTGTCAGTTGGCACCTTGCCAAGTGTCAGTTGGCACCTTGCCAAGTGTCAGTTGGCACCTTGCCAAGTGTCAGTTGGTACCTTGCCAAGTGTCAGTTGGCACCTTGCCAAGTGTCAGTTGGCACCTTGCCAAGTGTCAGTTGGCACCTTGCCAAGTGTCAGTTGGCACCTTGCCCAGTGTCAGTTGGCACCTTGCCAAGTGTCAGTTGGCACCTTGCCATGTGTCAGTTGACACCTTGCCAAGTGTCAGTTGGCACCTTGCCAAGTGTCAGTTGGCACCTTGCCAAGTGTCAGTTGGCACCTTGCCAAGTGTCAGTTGGCACCTTGCCAAGTTTCAGTTGGCACCTTGCCAAGTGTCAGTTGGCACCTTGCCAAGTGTCAGTTGGCACCTTGCCATGTGTCAGTTGACACCTTGCCAAGTGTCAGTTGGCACCTTGCCAAGTGTCAGTTGGAACCTTTCCAAGTTCAAGTTGGCACCTTGCCAAGTGTCAGTTGGTATCTTTGCAATTGTCAGTTGGCACCTTGCCAAGTGTCAGTTGGCACCTTGCCAAGTGTCAGTTGGAACCTTGCCAAGTGTCAGTTGGCACCTTGCCAAGTGTCAGTTGGCACCTTGTCAAGTGTCAGTTGGCACCTTTCCAAGTGTCAGCTGGCACCTTGCCAAGTGTCAGTTGGCACCTTGCCAAGTGTCAGTTGGCACCTTGCCAAGTGTCAGTTGGCACCTTGCCAAGTGTCAGTTGGCACCTTGCCAAGTGTCAGTTGGCACCTTGCCAAGTGTCAGTTGGCACCTTTCCAAGTGTCAGTTGGCACCTTGCCAAGTGTCAGTTGGCACCTTGCCAAGTGTCAGTTGGCACCTTGCCAAGTGTCAGTTGGCACCTTGCCAAGTGTCAGTTGGCACCTTGCCAAGTGTCAGTTGGCACCTTGCCAAGTGTCAGTTGGCACATTGCCAAGTGTCAGTTGGCACCTTTCCAAGTGTCAGTTGGCGCCTTGCCAAGTGTCATTTGGCACCTTGCCAAGTGTCATTTGGCACCTTGCCAAGTGTCATTTGGCACCTTGCCAAGTGTCATTTGGCACCTTGCCAAGTGTCAGTTGGCACCTTGCCAAGTTTCATTTGGCACCTTGCCAAGTGTCAGTTGGAACCTTGAAAAGTGTCAGTGGTAACCTTTCCCAGTTTCAGTTGTAACCTTGCCAAGTTTCAGTTGGAACCTTGCCAAGTTTCAGTTGGAACCTTGCCAAGTTTCAGTTGGAACCTTTCCAAGTTCAAGTTGGAACCTTACCAATTACAGGTTGAAAACCTGCAATTTTGGGTGGGTTGGAGCAATTTTATTAATTTTCAAACACCCAAAGTAATTTTCCACACCCACCAAAGTTTATGGAGAAATTGGAAGGAGAGAAAGTTGGAGGGAGCAAGAAAGGGGGATTTGCACATCTTGGCATTGTTGACGTGGGACTTGGCTTTGTTCCAATATCTTCAGCACAATACAGTGTGCAAATAAAGCCTGATGGTTACACTCCAAATACTTCTGTTGAATTCACCAAGCAGTACTTTGGATTGTGCCCAGAAAAACTTGAAATACCATATTTTTACCCATGAATCCTTCCCAATTTAAATTTTTATTTATTATTTTTTTTTGATGGACTTTGAATTTGTTCAGTGAAAATTCATCTCTTTCTCACCTGTTGAAACCACCCCTGAAATCAGGATCAATCCTTGCTCATCCTCACCAGAATACATTTTCTTCCGCCCCAGACATCAACCACCTCACTTTCAAGACCCATCTCCTCTTCACCAATCCACCTCACCCTCACAACCCATCTCCTCCTGACCACCAAACATCTCACCATTACCACCTTGCCATCACCAAAAAACCCCTCCTCACCACCCTACCCACCTCAGATACATGAGGAGTGTTTTAATGAGAAAATTACCCATTCTGGCAGTAACTTTTGGCCCTTGGATCTGTACCCTTCCATTGACACTGAAAATCAAAATAAATATTGGAAGCCCACCCCAATGAGCTCAACCAAGAAAAACAAAAATTCAAGGGCTTTTATGTTATTATCCCTGAATAATTAGTTATTCTGGAAAATCTTGATGGTAGCTCTGTTTTGGCCATGATTGAACTCATATCTTTGGATCAACTCACTGAGGAATATAATTAAGATATCAACTTTTGCACCACCTCCCTCCACCAATACAAAATTTTTATCAACCCAGTTGAGCCTTCCAGATTTTGGTGTGGCAAGATGTGGGAAATAGGATTGCCAAATCTATGCACCCTCCTGAATTATTTTGTTCATAAATTAAGAAAGGTTTTTTCCAATCTTCTCCTCAAGAATTCAGAAATCTGAATTCAAAATCTGAAAATTTATCCAAGATATTAGGCAAAATTTTTTGAAAATTTTCCAGGATCCCCTTTGAATCCAACCAGAAAATAAAGAATTAAACAGCATCCCCTACTTCTCCTTGTAAATTGGGAAACAAATTTATTCTTTTGATTTTTCTCCTCATAATTCTCCCTATATTGAAAAGGGAATTATTTCTTCAGATTTGTGTCTCCCAATGATTCAAACCAAAATTCAAATGTATGAATTTTTGAAAAATTGGAAAAATACAATTTCTCTGAAGTTCAATTTTTTTTTCTAAATTGGGCTTTCAAATTGATTTCAAGCAAAGAAAAATAATTGCAAAAATGCTTTGGGATGCTAAAAGTACAAGCATTTCAATTTTCCTGATTTTAATTCTGACTTTTTCCATGAAAATCAGTCAAATTAAAAGTAACACTTTCAGTGACTTAATTAGTGGGAAGATATTAAACTCAAGGGACAAAAATAGGTTGTATCAGAGTCAGAAAATCTTCCACATTTTAAATGTTGGGTTCCAACCCAAATCAGCCATTTAAAATCTGCTATCAATAAATTAAAAAACCACTTATTTCATGATAAGCTTTCCAGAGTAATCCACAAAAATAAATAGGTTTTTTTAAATATAGTATATAAATGTACCTATTATGGCATATCAGAGTTAGCACACCCACCATTTTTTTAATGGCAGGTTTTGTAAAAATACCCCATTTTCTAACACTCTATTGAAAATAAAAATAAAACACTTATTTCTCATCAGAAGTGTCAGATTTACCTGAAAATATATGGGTTTTTTCAGATGAAGTATTTAAAGGTTTTTGCAACCTCAACCACACATTGGTCAACGTATCAGTCAATGTCATACACCCCTGGTTTCCCACCTCTTTCTCTCTCTGACCTTGTTTGAAAAATCTGATTCATCACTCTCATCACTTCCTCACTCTCATCAATTTATTGCCCTCATCACTTCCTCACTCTCATCAATTTATTGCCCTCATCACTTCCTCACTCTCATCATCTTGTCACTATCATCAACATAACCCTCTGATCACTTATTTTGCTCATCACTTCCTAACTCTCATTCCTTCATCCCTTCAAACCTCTTAATCTTTTCAAATTTCCCCTCAGTAAACCTCCCCCTGTAAGTCCACACAAAAATCCAATGCACCCAAGCAAAAATACCCCAGGAACTCTACAACAAAAAATCCTCCCCCATCAGCTTCCAAATGCTCAATTCAGCTCAAGAGAGCTGGTCACATCATCCTGGAAAACTGGCTCAAAATCCCCTCCAACTATGATGCTTGCTTTGGATCCAAAAATGAGACACAAGTTGGCCAACCTCCATCCTCTAATGTTAATTTTTATCTCCTGATGGCCATTTAAATAAAGAATAAAACAAAAGGTAGCCTGCATCTTTCATCCAAACAGATTAGGAAGTTATTCAAGAACTATTGATCCAATTACAAAAAGGCCCACTTAATGTCAATCTACACTTCCTTTGGTATCACCAACTCCAATAAAGCCAAGGGAATCAACTCCATGGTTGATAAGTTGGACTCTAATTTTCCTTTTTATATTCAAATGGATGAAATATTTGGAAAGAAGGCCAATATTTCCCCTTTAGCAGATTTTGGTGCCCAAAAATCTGATTTAATTGATGCTGAGTATGTGGCTGTAGATGCTCAGCCAAGCAAAAATGATCCTGATGAAACCTTGTAGTGGCCTTAATCCAATTTTGAGGAGTTTATTCCAACACAAACATCTCCAATCATGTCCACATTGGCATTGATCAACCCTTCAAACCCTTGCTTCAATCCCTCACTTACTTCTTTCAATTGTTCCCTTCCTGGGGTGGAAGAGCTGGAAAACTTGCCCAATGGGGAGCCAGATATTCTAGTATTTCCATTACAATCAACATCTGTTCAATTAAGGAAGCAGTTTCTTTTCTTTTCTGGTTAATCCTGACTAATTTAGAATGTAAAAAAACAGCCTCACCCTTTCCTGAATGGTCAAAAACTCACATCACCTTAAAATAAGAGTGATGATGTTCCCACACAAACCTCCTCTGCAAAGGGAAAGCAAAGTCCTTAAATTCCATCAACATCAACCCCAATAGCTCTCAAAAGAGGAGAAAAATTCCAATTTTTCTGGCTTTGAAGATATCATGGAGAAGCAAAATTCAAGTGAGTGCATTGATGTAATCTCCTTGCTTTTGAGATCAACTGATTGATATTTCCTTAAAAAAAACAGTGAAATTACAAATTGAATTTGAAAAACTTGAGTTTGAAAAGCAAAGGTAAGATCATCAACTGAATATGGATGTTCAAAACCATCAAGCTGAGAGTGTGGCTTATCAACAATAATTAAATGCCAAGTGTAGATTGAAAGAGGCTGAGTTTCAGTTTCAGAAAGAAAAAAAGGAGAAGGATTGACAGGAAGATTTACTGGCCATGGGAAAAAAAGATAGGTTATCTGTAGCCATGGCATGTATTTGTAGCAGTAGAACACTTGAAAAAATACAGCAGATCAATTGGTTGCTTGTAAATATATTTACTTGGATAAAAAATTCAAAAACAAAAAATACATACTTTTGATTATAACAATGTTTGAGACCATTTTCAACCCAACAAATAAACAAATCTTTTTTATTTTCATTTATATTTTTTTTCCTAGAGGATATTTTTCCACTTTTCAATTCCCTGTCAGTGTTTCAAGTGGCTTTGTTGATTTTCATAGACATTGCCATTCTTGTATGAGTAGCAGTGTCTGCTACTTCAAAAGATATTTCATAATCTCTCTTTTGAGCCCTCTTTTGCTGACAAGACCTATTCTTGCCACTTCTCTGGATGTTTTTCAAATAATATCCTCCCATATTGTTCGCTCCCATCCACATAATTTGATTTGGTTGAGGATCTAGAAGGGATTCAATTCATTTTGTAGCATTTTGAGAGTTGTGGGAGAAAAATTGGCAGTCCAGAAAAACATTTGAAAACAAGCCTTATTCTTTCCACCTCTCTGTATTTTTTTCAAATCATCTCCTCCCATCTTGTTCTCTCTAATCCACATACTTTGATTGGGGTGAGGATCAAGAAAGGATTCAATTCATTTTGTAAAATTTTAAGTTTTGTGGTAGAAGAATTGGCAGTCCAGAAAAATGGTGGGTTTAGAAGGAACAAGGGGTCAAAGAGCATTTTTCATTGCATAGAATAAAAGAAAAATATTTAAAATGATTTGCAGACAATCTATAATGAAACCCAAATAAAAAAAAGTTAAAAAAAAACAATCATTAGCCATCTTATAGTCAATGTGGATGATAAAACAAAATTGAAAAAAAAATATACCAGTTGATGATCCTTACAAGAAAAAAAAAGGTCAGTCATGCAACTATCATTGTTGAAACAGGGGGTGTTTGAGGTTGGTTGGGTGGGTGAGCATGGGCAGGTGGGTGAGGGTGGGTGAGCATGGGTGGATGGTTGAGGATGGGCAGATGGGTGAGGATGGGTGGGTGGGTTGGTGGGATTGGTGAGGTGGAAGTGGATGGTGAGTTGGGAGTGGATGGTGAGTTGGTGAGGTTGGTGAGGTGGAGGCGGTGGGTGAGTAGGTGAGGTTTGGAATCTGGTGGTGGTGAGTGAGGTGGTTTGGTGAATGTGTGTGAGGCAAGAAATGTAGATGGGATTGAGGTGTGGATGGGTGCTTTGCATGCAATAGATGGTGAATGGATTATGATGCCTACATGGCCCATTTGATTCTTGAAATCTGCAATTTTCATGAAACACACCATTTTAAAATACACCAGTTAGGAGGTATTTTTATTTCGGAAACCTGCCATTAAAATGACAGGTTTGGTCAAAAAAAAGGTGGGTTTGCTAACTCTGATACACCCTATTATTTTATTCCTTTGACTTCACTCTTCATTGAATCTCCATTTTTTCAAATTAATTTATATTCCTAAAATTCTAATTCATTCTTTAACCTCATAACACTTTGAGCCTCCTCCAACCCTCAAACCTTCAAAAAATATCATGCACTCTCAAAAAATCCATCCTCCAACCCATCAAGATCCTCCCCTCATCAATCCACCCATCCACCAACTCAAAAACTGCCACAACCTTTCCCCCCTCCTCCTCATCCTAACAAGACAAACTAAAAGTTATCATCAGTCATGACCCATTCATTTTCAAATTCATTAAATCTATCAATTTAGAAAAATTTCAATAATTTTTTCTAAATTTTATAATCAAGTGATTGAACTCATCCCTCTACTCACCAGTTTCTCACTTCATCCATGCCCCCATTCCTCTCCCCTAAAGAAAATAATCTCTAAAGAAAAACAAGACTGGATTGCTTTCATGAAAATTTTCAAAGGTCTTTTCAACATCAACCCCATCAAAACATGGTCAGCCCAACAAGCCAGATTTCATCCATTTATCCTACATGACCCTCTATGTGAATCATTTCTACTAATCAAGTTGAGATTTTCCAGAAACTAAAAATCTTGGGTGGATAGACTGTTCCTCTGCTTTAGAAAAAATGGGAACAAAAACTTTTTCTCAAAAATTCTCCACTTCATTAAAATAATGGGATTCCTGAAAAATTTTCCCTTATATTTATCATTGCTGATAAGGTTTTTCTGTTGAATATCCCTTTTTACTCACCAGCTTCATTTAATCTGATTGAATCTAAATTATCCTTTAATTTCCATTCATATTCCATTTCAATCCTATTCTACAATTTCTTTCTTCTTTTTTTGAATAACAGCTTTGTTTTTCAATTCCCTCAATTTTTTCTATACATTAAAATATTCTTCCACCCCTAGATCCAGTGGAAATTGAAGAATGGATCAACCAACCAAACCCAAAACAAGCAAACTCCTGTCACAATGATGGAAGGGGAATTAAGAACCCTTGGTCATCATTGAAGGAATACAAGTTTGTTTTAATCAAAAATGCAAAAAATAAGGCTTTTAAAACCATTTTTGCTCTAAAATTCAATCTACCAAGAGTTTTGATACACTCACATAAAAACATGCATGGCTAGCAACATATGTGAACAAATTACAAGTTAAAATCATTACCAGCAAAAGCTCATATGCCAATTCCATCCAACTGTTGAGATTATCATGCTAATGGCAGCCAAGGAAGCAACAACTTGAGCAGCTCCACTCCTGTGCCAAAAAAGGCCATGAAATTCTCATACTCCTTGAATCAAAAAATACCTGGGTAGGCTTCTAAAAAATCCAGCTTTTATCATAACTGGCATTACTCAGATGATGAAGAGATAGATCATGATTTTAAGGAATGAAAAATAAATTTTATGGGGAATGATTTTTCAGGTGGTGGAGCAGTTGGATTCCCAAGATTTTGCACAAATTGAATTACTGAGATGATTAAAAGATAGAGCATGAAAGGAAGGAATGAAAAATAAATTTGATGGGAAACAATTGGCCTGGTGGTGGATAATTTGGGTCTCCAAGAGTTTGGAAATCTGGAAGTAATCAAATGGTGAAAAGACAGAGCAGGAAAGGAGATAATAAAATACAAATTTGATTTGAAAATACGCACCTGGTGGTGAGAAGTTGGGCCACCAAGATTTTGTGTGACTTTTCAATTCAAGATTGAATTAAGATTAATGATTGGAGATTTATTTTGTTTTGATATGCACTAATTGCACTAGATTCATAGGAATTTGGGAGGGGGTGTGAAGATATGGATCTGATTAGATTCAGAACTATAGGTTTTTCAAATTAGTATATTGGTATTATTGGAGATTGTAGATGTTTTATGGTGAAATATTTCATAGAATATATATTGAATTTTTAAAATGGTGATTCCAAGAGGGTTATTTGACTTAAATTTACTACCTTATACACCCACCAATTTTCCTTTTAGGGATGTAGTTTGAGGATTACAATGATGATTTTGTGACTCTTTCACTGCCTCCTGGCCTGGATAATGGACCAGGCCTATTGCTTTCAATCTGGGATTTAAATGGTTTGGAAATTATATTTATTTTTTATTAAATATAGATTCAAAAATAGTGGTTTAATAATTCAATTTCTTCCCCCAAATAATTATTTTCAATGATGTCTTCAAAACATCCAAAGCTTTAATTGTTTTTCTGCCTTTGATTTCTTTTTGGGTTTATTTTTTTTCTATTGAATTTTTTTATATTCCCCTTTAATGAGTATGACTGGAGCAGAAAATCATTCCTGGAATTTCAGATTAAATTGGGAGGCCCCATTGGCTTAAGCTTTTGTTTTTTTTTTTTTTGAGAAAATGGTAGGGTTATTTACAGGACATCATAAACTATTCACTAGCAAATGTTATATGATATTTAATTACCATTGATAGGGAGATATATTTGGCTGTTTGGGGAAGATTCAATGTGTTGGAATAATCTTCCACCAGTTTGAGAGGATTTTTGAATTTACTCCAGCTTGGAAGAAAACATTCCAGCAAGGAAAGTGTTGGAGCCCAGGAAGGATTGGAATGGATTATTGATGCTAATTTAGAAAACATTAGAAATTGAAATTTAAATCTGCTGGTGGTTTGATATTAGCCTTATTTCCAAATATTTCATCCATTTGAAAATAAAAAGGAAATATTGAGCTCAGTTTAGAAACCACCAAGTTGATTCCTTTGGCTTTATGGGAATTGGTTGTGAGAATTATTGGCCTACAAGCTTAGTCAAAGAGCAGTACTTAAAGCAAAAGAAATGCTGAGAAAATGATGTCTTATGATTGATCCTTAATATGAGGCAGAAGCAATGGGACACTTGTGAATGTGAATGAATTGGTGAATGAATGGATGGAAAAAAGCAAGGAGAAGAGCTCCTTAAATAAAAAAGATTGTACTCATGTGTATCTCATGTAATATCAAGCAAAAGGCAAAAATTCCTCCCCAAATGGGCTCTACAGGCTCTACAAGCCTTGCTACTTGGTTTGGGCTTACTCAGCCCACTTTGCATTAGTCCCTGAACCCTTATGACCAGTCTGTACCAGTCAAATTTGGTGTTTCCACCCTTACTGGGCTAAACCAGCCCTTGTTGCTGTTCAGACCCTGGCCGGTTGTCCCTTAAAACCAGCCCAGTTACCTCTGTGACCTCACTTACCGGGCTGGTTGTTTCATTCAACCAGCCGTTGGCCCCCTAGCATGGACCAAGTGGGACCCAGAACTCACCTGGGTCCGCTCTCAAGCTCACAAGGGGGGGATGTAACCGGTGGGTGTGACGTCTCCCTCCCTCTTTCCTACCTAGGTGACCAGCAGGGGTGGTCAAATCCCCCGCTGGTTTCCTGGGACACAATTTGTCCCCCCCACTGCCTTGTTCCCTCCACCACCAACAGGTGGGAGGGTGATGAGCTCCCCCCCACCCTGGCCGGTTGCCACATGTGACCGGCCACTGGCTGGTTCTTGATGAGGGGGAGGACCAGCCATCCTCCCTCCCCCTCACGACCAAGCAAGGGGAGGGAGGGAAGCAGGGGCCACCAGCCACTGCGGCAGCAACCCACCCTGGCGGCCGCAACCAGCTGGGTGGCGCAACCGGGGCTGTGGCCTTGCACACAGCGGGTGGGAGGACTCCAGACGGAGTCCTCTTCCCTGTACAACGGCCCCATGCGGGCGGTCGGGCCCAGGAAGGAAACAAGCGGCCTCAAACGGGCCGCAACATGGGTGGCAGCCCCAATGGGCCTCCAAGGCCCAAAGACCATAAAATATGTACTTTGGGGGGCCAGCCTGTCTTTCCAAGTATGTCCAAAAAAACCTTGGGCACAGTTAGGACCAAATAAGCCCGTCTGGCTAAGTTGGCCAATCCACCCTGGTGGGCCTGTCAGGGCCCATGTCCCAAAAGACCTAGAAAACGTGTTTTGGTGCACAAATGCCCAAAACCAATAACATCCACATAGGGCCATGTGGCCCATGTGATTTCCAATGGGCCATGGAGGCCCATTTGTGCATCCCATTTGGATTACACAATAATATGCACATTACCTGAGTGCATCCATATTTTAACATTGGTGAGACCAAATCCCATTGAGATTTCCAATGAGTGGGATTTTTTATACTTTTCCCAATATTTCTTGAATTTCTGCCTAATATTTTTGGATGAAAGATCAATTCTAAATTCTTTTTTCTTCTTCAGCTCAATTTCCATCAGGATATAAACATTGAACTTAGAAGATGGAGTTCAGCCATCCAGAGGCTCATTTTCAGACCCAAAGAAAGCATCATAGTTGGCAGAAATTTTGAGCCAATTTACAAGGATCAGGTGGTCTTATTTCCTTATCTTAATGGAAACTTTCTCAGTTGATGAGCAAGGAGGGTTGAATTTTGTTGAACTATTTGCTGTAAATTTCCTTTTGGAGGTTTTTGTGGAATGCTCTCAATAAAAGGCTTTCTGAGAGTACATTGCCACATGCCCACCCCAAATACTAAGGGGCACCAGTGATTAGATTGATGTGGTTAAGTGATAAGATGACCAATTCTATGAGAAATCTTCAAGTTAGTAGCTTTATCCTGCAAAGTTTGAAGTTGAAGTTTGAAGCAAATTTTAAGGTAGGAGAGGAATTTTCTTGATGAGGAAACTGTGGAAAATCTTGATGTGATAAGTTATGGCTCAGAAAAATTCAATAAAATAAGAACTTAACTAACTGAGGAAACAATCTTTAGCCAGAAGGCATTGAGTTTTAATTTTGTTTCTATTCTAGGTCATAAAACTAGATACAACCTGATAGATTTCATCTCTAGATAGGGGAAGACCAAGGATGAAATCAATGTACAGATATGTGAGAATCTAAAAGAAATGTTTTAATATAATCTATAGGCTGTTTAGAAAGTGTTTGATGACAGAACACAACTGTGAGGGAATGTGAAAAAAACATGATAAAAAATATAAAATGGATGAAAAAACATGTTGGTTAAATTGGAGTGACAAATTTGGAAATTGATCTTGAGAAAACCAGGGCTGATTGTAAGTAATTCAATGATGAATTTTGATATAAAAGGTGTGAAAAAATGGTCTGATAGTAACTGTAAATGGATTGAAGCACAAGCTAGGTTTGAATTCCAAAGCTTACCATAAATGGAAGTTGAAAGAGGAACAAAGCCCAAGTAAATATTTGATTGGCACTAGTTATAGATGGTATATATACTGCAGATTTTGAGATTGATTGGAATTTATGACTGAGTTTCTGGAGAATAATTTTCACTGGCTTAACACCAAAATTATTAATTGGAATTCACTGAGTGATTAGTGTGATTTTGGTTTTAAACTATTAGACAAAGGTATGTATGGTGTATCCAGTGAGTTTGGTTGGTTGGTCAACTCTGGCTGGTCATTTGACAGGACATGGTTGCTGGGGAAATAGCAAAGGGGGGCCCCATCTTGTTGGTTCATCAACTTGACCTAGTCACTAATCAACTCAGGGGGACAAGAAGCAATTTTGCTGCTGCTGTGCTCCTCATGACCATTACAACCAACAGGGTGGCCTCCAGTCAATGCCAAAGTATTGGCAGCTTCAGTTGAAAGCCACCATTTCCAATTTGAGGGCACAACCCAATTGGTTGACCACCTGACAGGCAGTGGTTGACTAACCACCACATGGATTTGAGCACCCACCAACTCTGGTTTAAAGAAAAAACCTCTCAGTTGAAAACCCAACCAAACTCAGTGGACACACCATACTGAGGAGAGGGGATATTTGAAAGTTTTATCCTAAAAGTGACCCTTGAGTCCTCAGCATGACAGGGGCTTTAAACTTGGGAAACTGTCAAGCTTCAAAAACGTAATTTCTATTTTTTTGAGAAAATAGTCTTGTATGAACCTTGCATTCCCTCTGGATTTAATTTTTGAAATAGATTTGTGAAACACAATCAAAATCAAACCAAAAACTTGTTAATTTATTCCTACTACTTTTAGAACCAAGAACCAAGGAAAAATTCTATATTTGACACAATTAATCTCTTAAAATCAATCTTTTAATCTCTAAAAATCTGTCAAATCACCAAAAATAAAATTTGAGCCTTTCAGTCAGGCAGGAATTGTCCCAGACATGATTAATTAAATTCATTTCTTGGTCTCCTTAAAACAACTGAATGTGAAATTTCCTGATTCTATGAATGAAAATTTTTTTCATCATAATCTTGGATTATTGCCAGAATCTAGAAATCAAATCTAACTACCTTAAAATTAACCCTGTGAATTAAATTACATTGGCTTTGATATTCACCTATTAAATTTCTAACATGATTTCTGACTTCAAGGTAGATTTTCATTAAAATTCAAACATTCATTATTACCATGCTTTTGCATACACTCTCCTTATGAAAATTACTTTAAAACTTGGGTTAAAAACTCCTCCTTTTTTTACTTTCTTCCAAAGAAAAAACTGATTTCTTGTACTTAAAAGTTCAAGTCTATTTTTTCATTGGTTAGTTAATTTTATATTTTATTGAATCTACTATTCAAAAAGTGTTACACTGGGATTTTATAAGTTTCATTCATCATCAAAACATTTCATCTTAACCTTGCACCACTTCCTCAAATAATTTAACTCTGAACTCCAAAGTTAAGCTTCCAAAATTTTCCATTCAACTTTCAGACTTAAACTGGTGTTGGAAATCCCATTTGAACAATTTGAACCATTTTAACCTACTTATTTTCCATGTCAAGTACATGAAGTGGGTGTGTAACAACTAATACCTTAAAAAGTTTGATAGGATAGTCTCTAGTGGTTCTAGGTAGGGAGTGGACATGTTAGAATTCTATTCACAAAAATTATTACCTGATTCTTGAATGCAATCTTTTATATTCTTTATTTTCTCTTACAATAAGTTCTAAGTGTAATATTCTAGTGATTCCCTGATATCATACCAATAATTTCTATGTATATATATATTTTTTATCTATTATCTAAGTGAATATTCCATAAATATTTTCCTGGTTGAGTGTGGTTATTTTGACTTAATTGAGTTAGTGATGCAAGTTTTATTCATCTCTGTTTTCCATTGTGATCATCCTACAGACCTCCCTCATCCAAACCAAAACTTATTCTCTAGTCATCATTGTCTTTGCTCTGTCAACCACTTCCCACCTGCATGTACTTATTATATTTAATTCTGGAGTCTGTCTAGTGGAATGAAGCCATCCAATCATCCATTAATCAAGCCAGAGTTCCCCTTGACACTGTCTACAGATCTTCTGTACTTGGTAACATTAGCTTCCCTACCATTCAACTCATATATTCAGCCCTTCAATTGATCCAAAAATTAACAGGAGGTTTGTTTAGAGGGACCAAGTGTTAAAAACTCAGGTTCTTATGTTTATTCTAAAAAGTAACAATTTAGTTTCCACATGATACCTCTCTCTTCCCCAGGAAATTTGATATTTGATATTTAAATCTTTCAGTGACCCTGCTTTATGTACTGTGGGTAGACAAAAGTTGTGGGACTGTTTGTCAAAGCAACCATTCCTGGGTACTTCAAACAATGTATATGAAGCCTGGTCTGTCTTGATTCTTCTTTTGACTAACTTCTCTTTGGGCTCCCAATCCAGTTGACCAATTGCCACATTGCCACTGGATTGGTTTTTTGATTTCAATGTCTACCTGCTCAATTGATTCAAAAAGAAAACATGGTAAGTGTTTTTTCTTGAAATCTCACTCTTCATCTTTTATTCTGATTCCTGAGTTCTCTTTTTTATATATAGTCTTCCTTGGCTGATCAGTTGTTTCAGAAGATCAAGATGGTCAAACCATTGGAAGAGGGTATGATTCCAATGGTCAGATTCAATTTTAGAACAATGTGAACCACCTCCACTCCAATTCAACCTCAAACCAATATGACTCAAAGCATCTCTCAAGGCACATCAAAGTGGCAAAATATCAGAGAAATTGAACAATATGAACATCAGATACATAAAAATCTTGAATGAACATTTCTTATTGGTTTGCATGAATTCCAACCTACCTCTCTTAACATTATCATCATCATCTCACCAAGGCAATCAAAAATCAACATCAATCCAAATTGGTTTGAATTATTTTTGAAACAATCTCAACATTGATGTTTCTTTCATGAAAACCATTCCTTTTGATCCTCACTGACACCCTCACAAATATTAAAAAATATCAACGGTGCACAATTTTTCAACTTTCTCTTCCTCCAGGATGTTTTTTGAGTGTTTTGTACTTTTTCAGTTTATTTCTAAAAAATTATGATTTGATAATTTTCAAAATTCCATTTGTTGTATAGTTAAAGTACAGATGTTGAAATATCTAATCCCATGAATAAATGTAAGTACATGCCTTTTTTTGCACAATAGGTTTAGCTTGAAACACAGGCCTGAAAATGAATTGGCTGTTTTAGGTCAGTCTGCCCCATCATTTTTGTCTACCCACTGTACATACCCACAGGCAAAATATTCCCTAAGATCTTTTGTGCCAAAGGGTGCATAAGTTTTAGTTTAGTTCTACCTCCGCATTCTCTTGGAAGCAGTCAAGCCTGTTCACAAAAAGGGGTTGATAGAATTCTCTAGAACTGAGATCAAAATGTGAAAAAAGAAATGCTGGTTTGACCATTATCCATTGGTAGTTTGAGTTAGTAAAGAGCCAACAACAACCTGGTCTGTCAATACCTTGGCTCACTCAACTGCAAGGGGCCTTTGGAGGGGAGGGGGACTTGAGTCAATGAATTGAGCTTTGAAACTATTATTGACCAAGGATGAACTTCATTGGTCTTTGGCATCTCTGGGAGGTTACGGCCAGTGGTAATTTTCTGGGAGGTCCCACAGTTCAGAATCACTTTGAATATGCTTACATCAATCTACATCTCTAGACCTAACTGACCATTTCCCTCCACTGCACCCCAGGGGGCTTTTCAGATTTCAATTTGTTGGCTGTTTATTTGATGTGTGGGTTTGAGCATTAGCATCCCAGGTATAAAAAAATAAAGAGAGCTGCAGCTCTAATGAAGTAAAAGTTGAATGAGAAAAGAATGAAAGGAGCTTATAACGTCAAGCGTAACGGACCTGAGATCAGGAGGAAAAGGACACTCCGGTTGATGTAATTAGCTGAACAGATGATCAATTCCACTTGAGAGCACTGGTGTTGATATAGACTAAATACACAATAGGCTGACAAGTGGTTGAGTACAAAATGAATAAGGTAAAATTAGCATAAGCAGTTTAAGTGACATGGTAAGTGAAATGCTATGATTAGACAGTCTGACAATCACAATACTACAACACAAGATCCTCTATTAAATAACAGATATCATTTATCTTGGTTATAACACAGCCTAGTTATATTTTACCTGTTGTTTGAGTACTTTAAGATAACAGTAATAAGATCACATCAATCCAATCAATTACACTCTAAACTCCAGTGAAAGTCAAATATATGAAAACTCAAATTCTAACACCAGGCACTCTAGATTCCAACCTTGAGTGGATCAAGTGCTCGGTGCATGCACTCGCTGGGACTGGAAAACGCCCTGCAGAATTTATCTGTTAATTACCACTAAATTGCCGGTGACTGAAGTCGAACTAGGGGGCAATTTTCTCTTTTTGTTCTTCACGTGTACGACATGAGAAAGAGATGACCTACGTCAAGTTAGTTTTTTTTTTTTTTTTTGACGCTTGATCGACTCAAATGTGAGTTGATCTGATTGGTCGATGGTCCGTCTGAAATCAAGCCTTCTTCCCGAAATGATCCTTCCAACCACCAAGTTCGAGTAAGAATTTATGTAGATGTGGTACACGTTTACATAAATCATACATCATCACCGGTGTTGTTTCACCCAAGAATCCGGAAAATCGTTTCCTGAGATTTAAATACTCCAACACTGGTTTGACGGCTGAATGATTTGCTTGGTGATTCAAATAGTAGTTACCCAATCGAGCTCCTGTTCTCGAGGCCGTCGAAGCATTCCAAGCAGCTCATCCCCATTGGATTGTTCGTCTCACATCGATTGGTTCACGACGCAGTGAGACTGGAGCTGCCAAGTCATTGCAGAGGTGGCCTGATCGATCCTCAGATTGGCATCGGAGGGGTTTCGAGTGGACAGTGTCGTCGACCAGAGCCGATTCGGGTGGATAGGTCCTCCGACATCGATCGTCGGCCAGACTTGGAGGAGGGGGTTGATTTTTTAGTCAACCTGCTGATGTCAAAAGGGTGCCTCCTTGAGCGTGGTTAGTATGTACATCAATATTTACATGGCATACATCGTACCGTGGTAGATTCGAGAGCCAGTGCATGTATGCTGCTACTCCATGACGATGGTCGAGATTCTATACGAGCTCAGGCAGCGAAACCTAACACGGCCCCGCACGAGCAGCACCCAGCGATCGGGAGACTGTCAAGAGTGGGACTGACGACTAGTCGACTGGCCGGCCCCGGGCAAACCCATCCGATTCGAGGCCGGGATCTGAGTGATCTTGCAAGCTGCTCTCATGAGAGGCTTTCCGGGTTTGTGATGTAGTTACCTATTAATACCTTCCGATTATGAGATGGATTGCCCAACAACAGTATTCGACAGCCGATCAACCGATGACCGAACCGCTCGAGTCGGAATTTGATGGGCTCGCTAGTCAGACTTTTTTGGTAGCCGTCGCCGTCAGCGATTCCGGCTCGAGCCGAGTAAGCGCCTCTCCTAGGCCGACACATCCACATCCACACCCACCCATACTTTTTTACTTAGTACATACACACACATAACATACACACACTTCCGCCGAGTCACGCGCCCAGGCGGTATGTCCAGTACATATCTACACACATCCTCGCGGAGGAGTGAGCCGGCTAAGCGACCGTCTACATCAACGGTGCCAGAATCCCATGATCCCCACCACCCCCGACACTTGCTCAGATCAGGTCGACGGGTTGGCATCTTGAGCTCATTGACGGCTATGGACCTTAAGTCTTGGTATGCCGTAGCTAAACAAGCATCGTTGTATGTCATGTACCCAACAATCCATCACTGGCCCAGGTTAAATCCCCTCAGCTTCACCGCTTGTCATGCCTCCCGAGCCAGATCGTGTGTAGCGTAGTGCGACCCTGGGCTGTAGTAGTAGTATTAGTAGTAGTAGTAGTAGTAGTAGTAGTAGTAGTAGTTAGTACATCGGCCCCGGGCCTGGTTAGATTGGTTCTCCCCAGCCGTTGGAAATGTTTCGCGATGCTTGATTGCGTCGATTTTCCGAGAAGGATTCCAAGGATCTGATGAAAGCATCTACCGAGACCGTGATCAATCTATCTACTACTACACCACGAATCTACTAGTCGAATGATGGTGGTATCGTACACATCATATCCTTCGAGGGCAAACCGTGATCGAGGTTGAGGTAGAAGATTGAATTGCAACCGAATTGCAACCGATCAACTAGACTGGGGGATGAAGAGGATGTGATCACCCCATCACCGTCCTTCGGATACCTTCTTTCCTCTCGAGCACCGTCGGTCCGGCCCCCCCATCTCGGATTCCTCCAAGTCTTCCGGAGGAAGCAAGCAGCAGTCATGGCGGCCAGTGGTGGGATGGTGGCCAGACGATTGAAGAGATTCTCCATTTCGACCGAAGGGGATCATGGTTATCATCATCAGTATCCTGGCTATCGACATCCCTCCAACTCGCGTTCGAATATACCCATCACCACTACCCATCATCGCCTATCATCCATCCCTCCCAAGACGACGACTCATTATCATTCAGCCACCTCAGCTGGTCGGCCCGGCTCCCCACCCACCGTCATGCCGTCCACCAAGCCGAAGCCGACGACTGAGATGAACAGCAAGTCGCAGTCGAGGACCAGGACATCCAAGCCATCGGTCCCTGGCAGCAAGAAGACACATCGCCGTCACCACTCGGATGCTCCAGTGATCCCCTCCCAACCTGTCGCCCTCAAATCGGCCAAGGGATCGCATGCCCAACAAGCCAGTGCTCATCAACACCGTCGCCGTCCCTCGGCCCCATTCTCATCTCAAACCCATCGAAATCCCGAACCATCCTCAACTACTACCCACCCGGCTCGCTCGACCGTCACACCGGCACCCACCCGTTCGACCTCCAGGGCTCCAAAACGCCCCTTGCTGCCCCAATCGACCGTCATCATCCATCATCAGTACGGCCTGCCCACCCCACCTCCAACGGTCGGTAGCGAGAAGGATGGCGGGAGGAACGATCGCTCAGGTTCTGTCGATCCCCCTCCGACAGCTCTGAAGGATCCCAAGAACCCTAGACATTCACTTCTTTTTCCCAACAAGAGGTCATTCTCCTATTCCCACCATCCTCACCCTGCCACTCTCGCCAGTCCTAGCACCACAGCGGCTGCGACGCCCACTCGGCGTGCTACCATGGAGAGTTATGACCAGTCTACCATCTCCCCAATGACCTCCAGGAATCGTCCCCCCTCGAAACATTCCTTACCAGGTACGGGCCCATCCATCTTCAACCTTCCTCTGTCCCACCTCCCATCCCATCCAGTACCCTCCCCCCTCCTGGGCTCTTCGCCCCATAAATAGTCATGCTCCAGGGCCCGACAACGTCTTGTATGTATGCATCTCCAACAAGTCCACCTACCCACAACCTGCTCAAGGGAGTCCCATCTCGCCTTCGTCCGTGCGTGCAATGGGGTGCCTGATTGGTCATCCACATTCGACTCTCTCATCCCAGATGTTCGCTGCGTGCTCGATGGGCTGAGCCCACGCTCTAGATGTGTCTCCACCTCGTGGCCACTCTGTTGGGGGTGATGGGTGAGCTACATGGCACGTACATACTCATAATCAACATGTAAGGGAGTATGTGTGTATTCATGATGTTGGTACTTGCACACCCCCACTCATATCCACATATCCATTTACCTGAATCATGTCAACTCTGTCTGACTCTGCCCAAGCTTTTGGGCTCCTCTGCGCCGAGTCAGCTGTCTCTCGTCTTCTATCTTACGCTTGGCTGCTTGTCTCTCGATCTCCCCTCCTATCCCCTTGGATGGAGCTCCAACCCTGCCTACTATCTGATTGCACCCTCCTCCAGGCTTTCCTATATCCAACTCTCCAGCTCCCGATCTGTATGTACAGACACCCCGACACCGATCCAAATCTCCGTCCCACTCGACATAACTGAATAATAATGTACTCACTTCTTTATCGATGCTGATCGCTGAACTGGGTCCCATTCGTCCAACCTTGGATGCAAACTACGTAATCCCCCCCTCCCCCCCCCCTCATCCAGTCTATCCTCCAGATTCGATTGGCAGCTCGACCAGCAGCCATCGTCCCATCAGCTACGTTGCACGAACCAACAGCCAGCGCCAGACTGGCAGTGCCCATTCGCCCCCGTTCCATCGACGCCCGCCCGCCTCGTCCCAAGGCTTGAGGACCAAGCCATCGACTCTTAGCCATAGTCCCACCCACTCCCCTCGACCATCGATCACCACCAGACCCTCGGCGGCAAACTCTCGAGCCAGCTCGACAAGCTCTGCTCATCCTCAGTCTCCAGCCTCCATCCTCCCTCCCGCCACACACTCCTCCTCCAGTATCCCCGCCTCGGCTACGGCCAACCGTCTCCATCGCTCCTCTCGCTCGGATCCCCCCCCGTCCTCCCATCCTCCAGAGCTATCTCATGGCCCCATGCCCCTCCTTCACTCTCGTCTCGCCTCCTCCTCCCCCAGCATCAGCCAGCACGACCACCCTGATCACCTCGCCTTCCAGGACGACACCACCGGCGAACTCTCGTCGTCCTCCGTCCTTTCGACGATCACTGTGAAGCCTCATCGTCGTACAACTTCCGAAACATCCTCCACAGATCTACGAGTCACCAAACTCAAATTCAAGGACCGATCCAAGGACCCTCCCAGCTCGTCGGCCGATGAGCCCCCCAACAGTCTGCCCAAGTCCAAGAAACTGATCAACATGAAGGAGAGGAACGAAAGAGTTGGGTTTGGTTGCTTGGTGCCCGTCCATCCCCCCTCCATGTCACCACTAACCACTTCGTCCTCCACTCCTCCCCATCCAGATCTTTGCAAGCATCAACGCCTCTCTCAACCCATCAACACGCCCCTCGCCTGTCGAACCGCCCCTCTCAGCTTCCTCATCCTCCCCCGCTTCATCTCACTCCCCCCTGCCTTCGTCCCAGCAGGGATCCGACAACAGGCTCCGGGTGCCCGGTAGTCTGAGTGCCCGATCCGGTCTCATCCCATTCGCCAAAGGCTGTAGCCCCAGTCCCAGAAAAATCGTCGGTCCCCAGTCCCACTCGTCTAACGGTACCTTGGAACATGCTCCTTCAGGTCCCTCTCGCATGGATCCAGAGATTCTTGAAGACGAGCAATCCGGAAGCGTCCGCCTGAAACGGCCGGAGCGTTCCCGACTGATAAGGCGAACCCTACCCGCTGAAAGCTCTAGTGTTCAGCCGGACGACCAAAAATCGTCCCATTCTCAGGCTGCCTCGTCCTCAGACACTGAAGATAGCTCCTACCAATCAGTCGACCTTCCATCCAGGCGAAAACACCTCGATATTGTTGACCGCATCCTTCCACATGATTCATCGAACTCTCCGGCCACAAGGCATAGTCATGAATGCTCTGAAACAGTCTCGTTACACACTTCATCGAGCGGCACGATTGGTGCCAATGACGGTGATACCACCGTTAGACCCGTGCCAGGAAACTCGACGGGAATGTCGACTTCCAATTCGAGAGCGAGGGATCGTCAGCACAGCTGGGACGATGAACTCGAGGGTTTCGACTCACGTGAAGAGGATGAGACTATGATCACACCGGTCAAATCTCGACGTCATGATTCGTTTCAAAAGACTCTTCGCCACGTTGCTTCAGTAAGCGAATCACTCGTTGCCTACAAGATTCACGAGCCCGCCCCGATGGCCCGGACCCCTAGACCCTCCACCGGTCATCGTCGTCGTTCCTCCTCATTCGATTATGATCAAATGGAACCATCGGGCCGGCTACACCAGTCAACCTCCCCATATCGAATGCCATCTTCGGCATCCATGATACTTCCTAACTCTCAAGCTCTCACCCGATCTCCTCCCTCTCAGCTTGGACTCTCTCGCCGATCAAGACCCGGATTGCCCGATCAGTTCACTAAACCTCGACAATCCGATCATCCCGATCTCGATGGTCACCATCTCACTCACTTTCGACGTTCGGTCGAGGCACATTCCTCACGAAGTCCTCATACGAATCGAAGTCGATTAAGTCATTCCATCCACCTTCGGTATTCGTCAAATGCCGATAGTCCTTCTCATCGTCACAGCGATATATTCTCAGGCCCACCCGATCGGACTGAAATGACGGAGCCTTTGTCCCGTTATGACGTCTACCATTCTTATAGTGGTCGCTCCAAGCATCCATCTGTCCGCAACAAACATGCCAGTTGGTCCGTCTCAGATGATGTCGGAGGCGAGATCACTAGGTCTCAGTCCGTCTTGGGTGGTGGTAAGCCTGTTTGGTTCTTGAAAGTGAAATACAACAAGTCGAATTCATTTCTGTTTCATGATTGTCAGTGTTCGATCCTCGTACTTCCGAACTACGCGGGATGGCAAGTCGGACTCGAACATCATACACTAGCCCTGTTTCCCAGCGATACGTTTCCTACAGCCATAACGGAGCAGATGATGAAGATGATGGCCAGACATCCATGACAACGTATACTCAGTCGATGCCTCGAAAAGCCGGTTCTGCTGGCTCGAGGAGTCGCACGAGTGAATGGGGCTTCGAAGGTAGTTGATCTTGATTTTTTATTTCAAACAAGAGGATGAAAAAAATAGCACTCATTCCAGGCCCTCATTTGTTCGAATCACACCTGCTGCAGAGCCGGATGCGAACCATCAACATGCTCGGGTGGGATCTCGAGCCAGCGTTTATAACAGCTTGGTCTTGACTCCCTCGCGGCGCAAGTCGATAATAGAGCGAGACCGGACATTGAGAGGTAATGGTGGAGCGATCGCCGTTGCCCCCAAAGCCTTGAACCAACTGGTTAGAAGCTCTTATCAAGACAATCTTTCTCCTAGTCACAACACCGACAACCATTCTTCAAGTTCCGGCAACTCATCTCAACGTCTCAAGCAATCTCAAAGAGCTACCAACCCAAGACAGCCTCTTCCTCCCGCGAAGTTAAACGAAAGCTTAAATCGCTACTCTCGCCCTTCTACTCGCGCTACCTCATCGGCAGCCGGTGGCTTGACCACAGCACTGAGTCCGACCCCCAACGTTGATCATCACAATCTATTGATAAGTGCTTATGAAGCGTTGGGTGATCATCAAAATGAATTAGCCCACGAAGAGACCAACGAAATCTTTGTCACTCTGAATAACTTAATATCATCTGTCGTCCGCAAAAGTTGTGAAATCGATGCAACATTGGCTCAGTTGAATGAGTCCAGCCTTAATCACCAAGTCGAGATGGAATTGGTGGATGATTCTGTTGATAGGAAAATTGATGACCGTGAGGCGTTCCCAAGTCATTCAACTCACTCACCAACGAGCCAGGCGACACGGCAGAAGTATCGCATGATGAAAGACAATGTGGACCACATGACCAAAGTGCAAGGGCGGCTCGTCAGGGCATCCAATGACCAGATAAGGGATTTGACGGAAGCCCTGATTTGTCTAGCCAAGCTTCAACGATCCCGGAAAGAATACTCGGGTGCCCGACAAGTGGGTGCAGTTCAGTCTCGCGTACGAAACTATGATGATCCTCGCGACTCACACGGCTCAGGCGGAAACAAGAACAAAGAAGAACTCAGATCAGGTAGCAGAGCTAGTGGTCGTTTCAGTAGGTCGCATAGCCCTAGTAAACTAAGGCACCCTATTGAGCTCAGTCCTTTGAGCGATATCAGCTCCCACGATGAATCGCCCCTCTCCAGAGTTCAGCAAAATCTGAATGATCCCTTGCGGTACAGCGTTGCCAGTCTGTCCGGACCGTCTGCTCGTCCAGGGACAAGCTCAAATTCAAATCATCACCGAGCATCCACCATTTCCTTCACCCATGAGCGAAACATGTCCCTCAACGGTGCACCTCATCAACAATCTCGAGCCAAGAAGCACATGTCAGCGATGTCCTCAACCTCAATTTGTAAACTAGGGGAAGATTTTTACGACGATGCGAGTAAGGCTGCGCATCAAAGCCTCCGAAGCGATCGCCACGAGTCGTTCTCGAGGGATTTGACGGTAGACGAGTTTGGGCTATACCGCAAAGCCAATGGTCGAACGCCCAGATCACCTGAGGCTTCTCAAACTCAGCAGCGAAAGGACCCCCATTGGCCAAGAGTAGAGTCCCATTCGACACATACCATTCGGGGATCCCAGTCATCCATCATGTTTCCTAAGACACCACCTCGTATTGCTACTGCTTCGATCTCTCAGGCTACAGCTCACTCGAATGTGTCCCCCACCCATCCGGACCGGAGTTTAACGGAGTCCCGTCATCGATCTCGTGGTACTGATGCGAATCCCGATCATATCCTTAGGCCCCAGAGCTCAATGAGTCAAATCCTTCATCGAGCCAACAGCGTCTTGTCCCGAGTCGAGCAATACCCAACCCCCCAGACGGTCCCCGTGGGATATAAAACGAATGGTAACGTCCGAGAGCTGACATCGAGAGAGATGTCCAAGGATCAGCCGATCCGGACAACGCTGAAAAAAATCAACCACACTTCCCATCCGAATCAGCACACCAATGGAACGATGAGTGAGGCTGAGGATATGTCGGATTTTGACCGGACTGCGGGTCGGCAGGAGCCGAGAACAAAAGGACGAGATTGGGCGAGTTCGACGGCGACGGCTGCCTTGGAGCGATTTAGTCAACACATCGGAACGAATCGGAATGGGAGCCATGGCGATGGAGTTCATCAGAACCAAAGGCGGGCCACTTCCTCCCACCTGACCAGTAGTCGTAGTACTCGGGATAGCAGTACCGAATCCGAGCGACTGGAAACGGATTACTACAACGATGGGAGAAAGTCCAGCAGTCGTCACGATGTAGGGCAGGTCGGAATTTTGAACCACACCAGTAACAGCCGGAGGAGACGGAAGGGGTCGATTCAGAAATTGTTTGGTCTTAAAAAGAGCTCTCAAGTCAAGAGATAATCAGAGCAACCCTCTCCCCCCATCCTCGCTGAGCACATTTAACGCATGTAGACATTTCCAGGTTATCGTTTTCACACTCTTTCTCTTTCGTTAGTTTTTTTTTTTTGGTTTAACCCTTGTTTTTCTCCTCGAAAAGTATTCACACACAATGAAGAAAAGGCGACTCCAAAAGAACGATACGCATGCTTATATCCTTTCCTCTTTTTTTTTTGTGAAGCGTTATTACTATCACCATTGCAACTATTGTTTGTCGTACGCAAGTGTGTTACCCCGCTTTCTTTACCCTCGTTTCTTTTGACCATCGCACGTAGGTGGTTGTTTAACAAGAGGTCGTGTCACGTTTTGTCTTAGTTGTCATCCTTCAACCGTCTTCCGATCGATGGGCCTCATTTTTTTCGGCGTTGATCCTCACCACCTTTCGATCCTCTCGAGGTTCGAAGGTTGTAGGGTTTGATTGCCAGACAAAGATAGATAACTAGATAGACAAGTAGTGAAACGTAATCGAGAAGGAAGTCATCGAGTAGATACTTATACATGTTGAAACCAGAAGAGTTCCATTTTTCTTTTTCGCCTCTTCCTGTTTTTTTTCCCACTCTCTCTCTCTATCCACTCTCTCTCTCTCCATACTTGATCTCCTTATGTGTTTCTGTGCTTGTGTGTTTGTACATGATCGTTTCCTACGCCTTTCATGTCGTTTTTATCGCCTTGCTTGATCTTGGGCACATCGCTCTCCCTCTTCCGTGCCTGCCTGCCATCCTGATACCTCTGAGCCGGTCGATCCTTCCTCACTTGGCTCGATCATCGCCTATCCTCCCTCTGGCCTTCGATCCTCGTCCATCACTCCACGATGGCCAGAGTGCGTCAGAGGACTACCGAGCTGTCGGAGGACTTGATTGAATGAGCATCGCAGTGGCACATCGGTCGGTGAGGGGGCCGGCGAGGGTGCTCTCGACGTCTCTGTGTGCCCTCCCCCCCCCCCCCCCCCCCTAGCAAATTAGTCAAAGCATGTATGTATGTACACACACACATACGTACTTACGTACTTTTAGATCTGCCTCAACGTCCCGTCTCGAGCCGGTTCGGCTTGGCTCGTCTCGACGGATGAGGTGGAAAGACGCAATGTCAAATTCCCCCCCCCCCCTTCCCCTTCGGAGCCAAGACAATACATGCAATGGGTACACATATGTAAATATGGACATACATACATGCATGCCTGCGGAGACATAGCGATGAGGCTAGAGAGCAAGGGCGGCGTAGGAGCAGTCTGGCCGTGAGCGCTGAGAGGCTCGAGAGATAGGCCTGTTGCCAGTCACAAACTTTGTTGAGGTGCACAGTGGCTAGACACAAGTCGGTGTCAAATTCACGACCCTACGCCAACCCTTCACGACTTGAAATGGGTTGTGTGGCGCGGTTTGCAACCCATCAGAGCCATGAACAAGATGAAAAAATTAAAAGGAAACTCTAAGAATTTAACCACTCGTTTCATTGGACTAGCGCAAAACTAAATCAACCCCCCCCTCCCCCAAAAAAAAAAAATAGGGCTAGTCTAATGAGGTGGACTTGTATCAAGCCCACCTCAATGGACTAGCCCTAAATTAAAAACACCAAAATAAGCTGATCCCATCACAAGGAGTAAAAATACTCCTTATGATGGGATCAGCCCAACGCAAGTTGAACTGACTTACCAATAAAATCTCATTCAAAACACTTAACATGATGATGTTGACTCAAAACACTCCACATAATGATGTTCAAAATGTGATAAGCCTTTATATTCATAGAATTAGAAGATCAGCATCAGAACCCAAACCAAAATGATGAAATTAAAATGATGTTAAGTCAAAGGAGCAGGTTTTGAAACAATGGGAGGGATTGGAATCATATCTCCCTCAAGTACAAGATGAACCCAGTGATTATTGTTAACAGATCAAATGAAGATGGCATCTGATTGGTATTTTAAACCCATTTTAATAGGAGTAAAAGTACAACATGAATCCAATGAAATGAAACATATTGGTCTTCCATAAGATTCAGCTATTAATTGGCTCATGCCTAGCTTTCCGAGCCATTTTGAAGAGGGAATCTTCCCATTGATGTCATTAACATCAAGTCTGTTTTCTATCTTTTCAAGGTTGTTACTACCACCAAGGATCTTAAAATAGCATGTCTTATTTTTCATCAATGTTTCAATCATTTAATTTTGTACTTTAAACCATCCATTCTGATTGTACCAAAGTGCCCAAACCTCCCTCAAGAACTTATGTAAGTTCTCAGGTATTTGATTGAGGCATTTCACTCTTGGTTCCTATCCTTTTGGGCTGAGAGAAAAATTATCCAATGGGTGAGTATTGTTTTTTGACAAGACTTTGTTTTCCCAATAGGCAGAATGTTTGATTTCCAAGTTTCTTTTTCTGGTCCAATAGTCCCACCTAGTTTTCCACATCCCCAAGTTTGGGTTGAGGGCACTCAAATGTGGTCCAGGGGTGCCTAGGTACCCCAATCCACCTCTCAAATGACCCAGGAAAATACCCACAACCCTTCTCACAACTTGTGCATCACCCAGGGGGTTACAAATCCTTGTTTGAAACTAAAAGAGGGTTGTGAATCCCCGTTTGCAATCCTAATGGGGTCAAAAATGGGGATTTGCAACCCCCTGGGGGATGCATGAGTTGTAAAGGACTTTTCTTGCTGCTTCTTGATTTGTGATTTGCCTTTCAAAACACATATGGGTTGTGAATGACAATTCACACCTGTTTGCAACCCCAGGGTTTTGAATTTAACACCAGCCTCCAAAAAAAAAAAAAAACAAAAAAAAAAAAAAATTCAAAATGAAAGAAGGGGTACAAATTGGCTCAAGATTGATGAGGGATAGAAAAAAAAAATATCAAGAAATAATGTAACATTGAAAGATGATGGGAGTTTCACAAAATAGAAATAAGATAGTGATGAATGAGGAAAGGAAAAAAAAAATTAAAAAAAAATGATTCTACCATTGGGTAGAACCACCACCAGCCTTGATAACAGCCTCCATGCAATCAGGAATGGAGTTGATGAGCTTGTTGAGTTTTTGATGCGGAATGTTGTGCCAGGTGCTTTGGATGGCTGTTTCCATCTCTGGGGTGTTCTTAATTGGATTGAGGTGGGTTTATTGATCTGGCCAAATAATTTTTTTTGATGCCTTTGGAGCATTTCCAGTCTTCAATTATTTTGGCCTTGTGAACAGGGGCCCTGCCTTCCATTAAAAACAATTGGTTTGATTGAATCTTGAGATCCAGGTGACAAGACCCCCTTTGAAAACAATTTCAATAGAATCATTTGATGTTTGTTGTTTGGGAGGCATGATGATGAGTGGAGAGGTGCCTTCACCAATGAAAGCAACCCAGACCATAACTGAAGACCTCCCAATCATGAATGTGGGGGCAAAACATTCTGGTTTGCATTTTTCTTGAGGGTTTCTCCAGACCATGACTTTCTGAAAGTCCTTCTCAACTTCAAAGATTGATTTATTGGTTCAAACCACCTTCATCCAATCTTCTACAGTCCAATGGATGTGCTCATGAGCAAAGGTGAGTTCTCTTTTTTTTGTTCATTGGTCAAATTGGGATTCTTGGAAGCCACTCTTGAGTAGAAGCCCAATTCATGGGCTCTTCATTGAATCATCTAAGCCAAAAAATCTTGGAAAATCAACTTGTGTATTTTGGGGGCCTTAAACTTATGGAGGTTCTTGATGATTTGGCCCAGCTCAAAAAGATCCCAATCCATTAGTTCTTGAGGTTTTCCAGATTGTTTTGAAGACTTGATGGTCCCTTAATCCCAGAAGCGCTTTAGGATGTTCCCAATTACTCTCCTCAGAATTGATGATTTTGACACAATTTTGTTCCCCAAAGTACCTGGATCATACATAACAAAAATCCTTGCCTTTAAATCGTCTTGTAAGTTCTTTTTTTGTTTTGATTTTTTGAATTTAAGTAAAAAATCAAAGAAAAAAAAAAGAAATATTAGTAAAAATTGAGAAAAAAAAAGACAAAATGACAGAAACCCTTACAATGTTCATCTGTCAAGGTGATTGGAATGGGTGATGGTGGGATATTGAGAGAAGTTGAACAATGTGTTCAAGAGGAGGGTGTCAAGCCTGGCTGTTGGATGAGGTCGGCAAGGATATTGGGTTGGTTTGAAGCAGGTGGGTGTGGTTGCTTTAAAAATCAGTCCCATGACTTATGTCAACCCATTTTACATCTACATACTTACAACAAGAGAATTCCAAAGTTTTTTTAACTTTAGATTGAGGAATAAAGCTTGGATCAAGAGGACATTGATTGTGGGATTGGAGGTTTGAGAGTTTAGGCTGATTTGAGTCATCAGACTTGAAAGTTTGGTATCATTAAGAATCATGTACTGGTCAGATTTCAAGAAAACAGGATCATGAAACCTTTATGAATTGAGGAATATTGTGGAGGTGGGTGGATGAAGCTTGAATAAAGAGTTACATTACTAAATATTTTTTTCCCAAGGATTTTTTTTTTTTTTATTGGATAAATCCAAAAAATAAAAAAAAGAGAGAGAGAATCAGAAGCAAATTGAAGCAATGTAAGAGTGTACTGTCTCATGGAGCACAGAGTGGTTGGTTTTGATGACTTCCAGGGAATTTAAAGATCCATTCAAAATTCCTCCCATTGGATTTTATTTAAATTGAACTTCTTTTGGTTTTCAAAATCAAGATGAGAAAAAATTCTCAATCATTAGTTTTGATTGAGAATGCCAAAAGAGTGCTGAAGGTAAGATGGGACATCCAAAGAGGAACTGAGAACCAGATCCAAAACTCCAAAGGTATGAAGATAATTATCAACTGGATCATCTGCCATGTTCAAAATCAAATATTAAAGGGATGAAATGTTTGAAGATAAAATCCCTGATCCTCCTCAAGCTATTCTGGTCTCATATCATTACTCATATTTTGAAATGAGAGAGTGTATTATACCTCTCACTATTTCCAAGTTTGAATAATGATTGTTTTGCTTGAAGAAGTTCAAACCTCAACCCCACCAGTTTGTATTTTTTTTTTTGCAGGGGGGGGGGGGGGGGGGAGGGTGGACTGTGGACTTAGATTTTTTCAGTCATACACCTTCCATTGCTCACTGTTCAGCCATCCAACTCCCCTCCCCACCATCAAACACTCCACCTCATTGGAATCAAACTTAAAATCAACCACAACCATCACCTCCTCACCACCAACCTTCAGCATCACCTACTGCCATTACCCTCCACCACCCATCTCCTCACTAACCCACTAACCCCCCATCTACACGTCAGCCCCCCCCCTCTTTCAAGCCCTTGTTCTTGCTTTTTATACTTTCTGATTCCATCCTGGACCTCCCCAAAGCCAGGCTCTCTTTAGGCTACCTCACATCCTCCAAGCCCCCCCTTGGGCTCCCTCTTTATTTCCCCTCCCAAGTCCCAGGTATTTCACTTCTCCTTCCCTTTTATTTTTTTTTGGAATCAATTTGGGAGTTAATTTTCAGATTTATTTCAAATAAATTTGCTAATCAATTTGGGAATCAATTTCTGAATCAATGACAGACCAATTTTTTGATTGATTTGCATTCTTTGAGCCTTTCATCTGATTTATGCTGATCTTGATTGCTTTCCTTTGCTCTTAGGTTCTCAATGTTTTTTCTTTTTTTTTATCATTAATTCTGCCAACCAGAAGCTGACACTGGACTATTTTTGGTTTGTTCTTAGGTCAACCAAGGTGAGTCATTTTTTTGTTTTTTGTTTCTGTCTTCCTGTTTTATAATGTGGTCATAATAAAATGACTGATGTTTTTTTCCCTTTTTGATTCTGATGGCCCTCTCTTTTGGTTGAAAAATTTTCACTATTTGGGTTTAATAAAATTTTTTTCTTTCATTCCATTTTTTATGCAGCCACTTGAAGATTTGGGGGCTTAGTTCATTATTGAAGGCAATTAGGTGAGAATGAATAATAAAAAGAAAGAGCATTCCAGCCAAAGGAGGAAGAGGGGAAAAAAAGGGACACTGAAGTTTAACTTTAAATCAATAGTGATGGCTTCCAACCTGGCAAGAAAATCACCTGATCCACCCAATCTCTAACAACCGTTTATCTATACCCTGCTATCCACCTTTAAAATAAGAAGTTTCCCCACAATCCAACCAACAAAGAGCTCCAGAAATCTCAAGCTCTGGTCAAGAATTTCTAAATCTTAAGCTGTGGAAAGATGGTTGTTCTGGATAATTACAACAAGGGATAACTTGTGGCCATGATTGAATTCATTCCTTTGGATGAACTTATGGAGCAAGAAAATAAAGGCATCAAATTTTTCACCAACTGTCTCCACCAATCCCAAAGGTTTTTTAAACCTGTTTGCCCTTCAAGAAAACTGGGTGGATCAATGTGGGCAACAGGATGGAAAAAATCAATGCACTTTTGTGAATGTTTGGTTCATATGTTATAAAATCTGCAGTCCCATATTCTCTTCAATAATTCAGGCCACTAAAACTCAAATCAGACCAGGTGGCCCAGATATCAGGTGGAATTTTTCAAACATTGACCAGGATACCCTTCCAATCAAATCAGAAAATAATGAAAGCAAATAGCATCCCCTTCTCCTACCCCTTGGAATTTGGCACCAAACACACTCCTTTCAATTTTTCACCTCACATTAATTTTAATTCAGGGGGCTTCTGCAACAATCCCCATATTCATGTTGACCATGGCCATATTTCTTCACACTATTTTCTCCTGGTGGTTCCAAAAAAAAAGGCAAAATGGAAAACTTACTGATTGCTTGGACAAATATGAGGTCTCTGAAGGTCAATTTGCTTTTCCTGACTTTTTTTTGGAATTGAATTCAATAAATAAGGTATTCTAAAAAATCTTTGGGATTCTAAAAAGTAAAACCATTTAAAATCACCTGCTAATGAGTCTGCCAACCATACCAGAATCAAAATTTCCACAAAAATAAATCAAAGGTACAGTAACACCGGCAGGTAATTTGCTGGAGGGGATATCTACTCTGAGAAAAGATATGATGATAAAGATAAAATGGATTAATTTATTGGAGGTGTTCAAAATAATATCAAAAAATTTTGTAAACAGAAATAATATCTTTCTAAATTGATTCAATTTTTATAAGCAATTAATTTAAAATCCAAGTATTTGGTAAATTATCTCCATTTCCTCCAGAGATCTAATTCTACTAAAAAAGTCAAAAGCTAACCAAAAATTTTGCCTTTCCCCAGCTGCAAGTAAATCCTTCTCCTTCTGCTCTTTTTCAGTCTCCAGCTTAGTTTGTCTCAAATTTAACTGAGAATCAAGGTTTTTTTAAAGCCCTTTGTGCACCTATTTGATTTTATTTATTGATTTCAAGTTGTTAATCACATTTTTCCTTTCCAAACCAAAGCTTTTCATTTTCCACTTCAAGCCTATCACTTTTGATCTGGGACTTGGCTGGTTTGAAAGGCATAACAGTGAATTGGTATGTATACATGTGCTGATAGTGATTCAATGCTGACCCAAGTCTTACTCCTCAATGATCTCTTCAAAATCTACAAAGTTAGAATTTTTCCTCCAACTTTGATGTATGTTGGGGTTGATTTTTCTTGAGTTCAAATACTTTCTCTTTAACTTTAATAACCATGACTACAGCTGAAAATTTTCACTTCCATTGGATGGTGAAGTGGGAGGCCCCATTTGCTTAAGCTTTTGGTTGGCTAAAAAAGGATGGGGCTATTTAAAGGAAATCAGCAAGTATTTTCCAGAAGTGTTAATATAACATACCATCAATTTTTGTAAAAAATTAGATAGGGATTTTTTGGAGGAGGTGATGCATCAAATATATCCTCCTCCATGTTGAGGGGATTGAAAATGGCTTGGTACAAGCATGGAAGTGATGAATCCAAAGAGGCAATTTTTGGATCCAAGGATGAATTTGAATGGATCATTGATGCAGATTTTGCTGGAATTTAAAAGTTGAATTTACAACCAAATCTCACAATGCAATCTCTGAACAACAACAAAAACCTCAAACCTCAATCAGCTGAAGTTTGTTGGGTCCTTTGTTGACAACAACAAATAACTAATTCTCACACCAAAGAATTGACTTCCCATTAGACTAGACATCCCCATAACCTAAATACTTTAAACATATCCTTCAACCAAATCATCAGCCCTGCAACTTCTCAGATCTCACCTTGACAGGCCAACTCTGTCAGCCTCCCACATTCACTCCAAGGACAATAGCTCAGCTTCCATGCCTGCCTGGTAAGACTTGGCTTTCATCTTCACTGCTTTGACTCAGTCTCAACCCGCTGTGTCTTTTATCATTAATTACTACTTGTTATCCACCTGTCTTCTTAGCCTTCATTCTGTTCCTTGGTTTTTGGCAATTTAACTCTAGAAACTTCTTTCAAGGTTAAAAGCCAAAAATCCTCTCTATTAAACACCAAAAACTACGGAACTTCATTCACACATCTGTGCCATTGCCATCAACCACTTCAGACAAGCCATGCTCAAAAACTCCCTGGAAACCATACCAATGCTTGGCAGGGACAACTATGGAATCTGGAAAGATAAAATGGATGCAATCTTGGATGTTGGGGGATGAAAAAATGCTATAAACGGAGAAAAAAACTCAGCTGGAACCAAATCTGGGACATCAGGGGATGCAAAAAAACTATAAACGGAGAAAACACTCAACTGGAACCAAAATTCAATGACAAACTAAAACTGCTTATCATCTCAAAACTGGAATCATCCACCCATGATAACGTAGTTACTGCCGTCAGCAAGAATTCTGCTAAGCTTCTCTGGAATGCAACTATCAAGAAAAATTCCTCATCACAAGCTTCAAATTGGGCCAGAGTATTCAACAACTTCCTATATCTAAGGTTCAATGGTAATCAAATTGATGAATTCACAACCAAGGCAAAAGTGTGTCTCAAGAAAATGTCAGAGGTTGGAATCACCATTTTAAACAACATCCTTGCCTATCTCTTGCTATTCAAATTTCCTGACTCTATGAAGGACTTCAAGCGTCAAATCATGCACACCAACAAATATTTCACCATTGAATTTGTCTTCAATCACCTCAACCAGCTCAACAACAAGTCAAAAGTGCAGAATTTCATGGAACCAAAATCCTTGTCAACAAAGAAGGAAGCTCTGATTTCAACTGCTCCTTAATCTTCACTCAAAAGTCAGGGAAGCAAGAGAAGATGGTGCACAGATGGATATCACAATCCCAAGCAAGACAGATCTCACTCAGCAGAAAATTGCTGGCACCTAAATTTGGAAATAACCCCCAAATGGTGGAGGGAAGAGCAGGTAAAATGGAAAGAAAAGAAATCTGGGTCAAAAGAAAGGGCTCTGTCTGCGCACTACCTTGCCCTAGTTTCTCTCTGGATCAATCATAGGAATCCTCAAACTAAATTTCTCCTGGAAAGTGGAGAATTGATACACATGATTAATGATAGCAGGTACTTCATAGATATGGATCCCTGAAATGAAAAATCAATAAAAACCAGGAAAGAAGGTGCAAGCTTGAGAATTAAAGGGAGGGGAACCATCCAACTCCGTTGGAAAGAATTAAATCTTCAACTTTATGACTGTTTCTACGTGCACAAAGTCACAATCAATCTCCTCAGTGCTGGAGCTCTCAATGAAGCTGGCTGCACTCTCACCACAAAAAAGGAATCTTTCTCTGTTACTCATCTTAACACAAAGGTTTTGTCCGGCTCAATTTTAAACAATATTTACTCTATCCCCACCCCAGCCTTTGACCAAAACCTGTCAAAACACTCTGATCAATCCTGTTTCCTCAATACAGCTGAAGCAAAACTGATGAATATTCATTGAAAGCTCAGAAATGCCTCTCTCTCACATCTCAATCAGTTTGTCCAACAAATTCCTCAAAAAATTTGCTCCAACTTTCAGTGCATCAATTGCATTTGAGGTAAAATCACCAAATCAGCTTTCAGCCAGTCATCTAACACAGTAAGCAAAGTGTTTGAAAGGATTCACCTTGATCTGATTGGGCCCCTCAAACTGAAGTCAAAACAAGGTTTCCATTTTGCGCTGACACTGGTCAATAATTCCTCCAGCCATTTAGCAGGTTTTCCTTTGGAGTCAAAGGAAAAAACTGCAAATGTCCTCATAGAATTAATTTAGAAAGAATTCAAGAGCAGAGGTTACTATCCCTTGGAGGTTTGCTCAGATTGGGGTATGGAAGTTGTGAATCAAAAGCTGACCACTTATCTAGAAGAAAAGCGCATCCGCCAGATCACATCAGAACCGTATCATCCCAAACACAATGGACCCGCAGAGCAAGCAAATTGGAAAATAGTTGAATCTTCTCAGTCAATCATCAAAGATGGAAAAATTCCTGCAAAAACGTGGGATGAAATCATCAAAGGTAGTTGCCTCATGTTGAATCAAATACCTAGAGGGCAGACAAGGTAGCTCCCTGGGAAAATGTGCATGGTTACTCACTTCCCCCATCATTTGTTCAACCATTAGGAAACCCATGCGTATACCTCCTGGAAAAGAGGAAGAAATCTCAAAAATTTGATAAAAAGGGAAAAGAAGGAGTATAGGCGGGATTCAACCCTCTTCTCCTCTCCTATCAAGTCTTGAAAAAAGAAGGCAGGCTGATTTCAACATAGCACGTCCAATTTCTGAAGATGGATCACTCAAAAATGAGCTCACCATGGTATCTGGAAGAAGAAGATCAAGTCAGCAAGCCACCCTCTAACATAGCCTCAGAAGAGAATGCTCCACTACCCTCAAACCTTGAAACCAGCGGAATTTGTTAGTCAGTCCGGTGGAGAAACTACAGGGACCAAGGGGAGGGTGACTCTAATAGCTCATCCATTGAGCCAGAAGTGAATGAGACCTTGGAAAAAAATGAGCCTGAAAGTAAGGGTTCATTGGAATCAACCACTGGCAACAGAATTTCCAGTGCAACTCAACAACCCACTCAAGCTTCTCTCACCTCCTGTACACTTTGGTGTTAAAATAAGTATGCACTTATGCGTGTGCTACGTATAAGTGTAATCCAAATGAAATGCACATATGGGCCTCTCCCGCCCATTGGACACACACACGGACCATACGGGCCTGTGTGGATGTCACGGATTTGGGGAAACTGGCCTCAACACACGTGAAACAGGCCTATTGGTACACGGGCAGTAACAGGCTTGGTGAGGTATATGGGCAAATACAGCCAGATGGGCTTGTATGGGCATAATTGGGCCCAAGGTTTATTTTGGACATACTTGGCCAGACGGGCTGGCATGCCAAAGTATGGTTTACTTAGTTTTTGGGCTTGGGGCGGCCCATTGGGGCAGCCACCTGTGTTGCAGCCTGTTTGGGACTGCCCCCCGTGTTGCGGCCCGCTTGGGGCCGCTGTTTTTGCCTTTGGCCTATCTATGGGGCCCAATGGCCCGCGCGGGGCTGTCATTGCGGCTGCTGCGCTGGGTGGCAGCCGGCTGTTGGTGCTGCAAGGGCTGGGGCCAACGGCCCCGGCTCCCTTGCCTCCTCTTGCCCGCCATTGCAAGGGGGAGGTGGGGGCAGCTGGTAGCAACCAGCTTGCCACCCAGGCCGGTTGCATCAAGGCAACTGGCAGTGGGGGGGAATTGACCACCCCCCCCACCAGCCCTAGGTGGCCAGGGAAATGACAAGGTAGCTGGTTGCAACAAAGCAACCAGCGGTGGGGGGGACCTGACCACCCCTCCACCATCAAAGCAAAGGGGCGCTCTCCCCCCCCTTTACCAAGGGGGAGGAGCAACTGGGCTAAGGGGATCTGACCACCCCCCAGCCCACCATTCTATGACAACGCCCTGGGGTTATTGACCCCCAGGGCCCCTGGTAGGGGGAGTTGACTGCCCCCTCCAGAGATATGTGAGAAAGAGGAGGGGGGGACAGCATGTTGGCTGGTCACCCCCCCCCCACATGTGGGTCTGAGACTGGACCCAGGTGTGTCCTGGGTCCCACCTGGCAATTTTTATGGCCAGGGGCTGGTTGCACAAGGCAACAAGCCAGTATGTGAGGTCAGGGATTGAACAGCACAGGGGCTGGTTCAGTAGGGAATGATGCCATGCGGGTTGATGTAGTCAAAACAAAGTAACAAGGCCTGTAGAGCCTGTAGAGCTCTTTTGGAGCGGAAAATTTGCCTTTTGGCTTGTTGTATCATGGGCTCACAAGAGGCCAATCTTTTGTACTTAAGGAGCTCTTCTCCCAGCTGTTTTCATCATCTAATCATCATCAAATTGAATTCATCACTGATATCATCCAACGTATTGCCCCATTGTGAGAGCCCATCAGCAATTATTGACACAAGATGTCCAGCATTTCTTTTGCTTTAAATACTGCTCATTTTCCTAAGCTAATTGCTGGCCATAATTATAACATTTGGGACCGCTCATCCATCAGAACTCCTCAACAATACCGCTTCTACCACCACTATGAGTCAAGAAAGTACAAACAAGCCATTGAATGTGAAGAAGGTGAGAAATGGAAACTTGCAACAAACCTAGAAATCTCAACTATAGAAGAACTGAATGTGTGGGAAGACTACTTTGGTCCACCCCTGCTTAACTGCTTGAATACAACTTGGGCCTTTTGGATCAAAGAAAACTGCCACAGCAACCCCATCAAGTACAAAACAAGACTGTGTGTCAAAGGCTTCAACCAAATTGAAGGGCTTTATTATTTGGAGACCTTTGCCCCCACTGGAAAACATTCAACCCTAAAGCTCCTACTTTTGTCAGATCTCAAGTCAAAATTACCAATCCGGCTATTTGACATAAAAATCACTTTCCTCCATGCACCCATGAAGGAGGAGGTAATCATAAAAACTATTAAAGGATCAAATCGCCCCTGCAGATTCCTTAAAATCAAACGGTTGCTATATGGATTGGAACAGTCTCCTAAGAACTGGTATGAAACCCTGAAAAAATGGTTCAAATCCATTGGCTTCAACAAATCTAGTTGCAACCCCTGTCTGTACATTGTGAAAAATCAAAACCTGAGAATTTTTTTTCATGTGGAAAACCTTTTCTTGGTAGGACAGGGCCTTGAATTTTTAAAGAAATTACTGGAAAGATTCCTAGGATAAACTGCTCAAACCCCTCAAACTATTCTTGGCATGACAATTGAACTCCAAGAAAAGTCAATCCTTCTGAGTCAGCCAAACCATATTGACACAGGGCTAGCAAAACTTGGTCTCTCTGGGGCCAAAGTACAATCCTCACCCCTTAACAATGGACTAAATCTTAAACCGGCAAGCAACAAGGAAAACAAGAATTCCAAGGCTCTCAAAATTAACTATTGCTTTGCAATTGGTCTAATTAACCACATTGCTTGGTACACGCGGTTAGAAATAGGCTTTGCAGTATCCAGCCTGTCCACATTCTCAGCTAAACCGGGTACTACTTATTGGAACCAACTCAAATGAGCCTGGAGGTACTTAAAGGGCACAATAAATTGCAAACTGAGACTCAAATTCAAAGGGGCTAGCGCTCCTCTGGAGGTTTTAACAGATGCATCCTGGGATGATGATCCAAGAACTTGTAAATCTCAATCTGGGTATTTATTTCTAGTATACAAAAGCATGGTGTCTTGGAACAGCAGGAAACAGAGAAATATTTCTTGGTTGTCTACCAATGCAGAATCAAACGCTCTAGTTGACAGCTTTCACAAGGCCACATGGATCAAAGCTATAATCAAAGTCACCCTTGGGCTAGAAATCACAACCATTCCCCTTAAAATAGAAAACAGTGCACTGGAAGACAAAATACAAAAATTTGGATCAAAATCAAAAACTTGCCATCTAGACCTCAAAACTAAGGGAATGCAAGATGAACTCAACCTAGGTAACATCAGTTTCAGACTCATTCAATCAGACAATATGCCAGCGGAATCATTGACCAAATCCTGCGCTGCTCAGAGCCTCAAACTTCTTGTAGAATGCTACACTGGCAAAGAATAACTTTGTGTTCATTCATTTGATTTTTTTTCTTTTTTTTATTTTTTTCTTTTTTTGTTTTCTTGTTGAGTTCCATTTGGTTGTTTCATGCTTCCCTGTTCTGGATTGAGTCTCATCAGGCATGGAGGGGTGTTGGAATGTCAAAGTTGACTGCAATTTACAATCAACTCTCACAATGCACTCTCTGAACAACAACAATGAACTCAACCCTAGATCAGCTGAAGTTTGTTGGGTCCTTCATTGAAAACAAAAAATGACTAACTCTCACACCAAAGACTTGACTTCCCATTAGACTAGACATCCCCATAACCTAAATAATCTCAAAATCTCCTTCAACCCAATCATCAGGCCTGCAACTACTCAGATATCACCTTGACTGGCCAACTATGTCAACCTCCCACATTCATTCCAAGTACAATAGCTCAGCTTCCATGCCTGCCTGGTAAGACTTGGCTTTCATCTTCACTGCTTTGACTCAGTCTCAATCTGTTGTGTCTTTTCTCATTGATTCCTAATTTTTATCTGCCTGTCTTCTCAGTATTCATTCTGTTCCTTGGCTTTTGGCAATTTAACTCTAGAAACTTCTTTCAGATTTGGACCTCATTAGAACTGTTACTGGTGGAAAAACTTCCTTTTCTCCATATTCTGGCCACTCAAAGTGTTACTCAGCAATTCTTGGTCCTAAATAAAGGTTTCCTTCTTATGCCCATCACTTGAATGAGATTTGGCTACCATATTTTCAGCATCAATCAAGTTGGATCTTTGAGAATCAAAATCAGCTAGAGGGGTGATGTTGGCCTTCTGTCCAAATATTAAATCCATTTAAAAATAAAAAGGAAAGATGGATTCCAGTTTATCAACCACTGAGTTTATCCCTTTGGCTTTATCAGCATTGATGAGACCACATCCAGTTAATATTGAAATTTAGTCAGATTTTTCACACTGGGACCAATAGTTCTTGAAATTCTCACCAATTCTTTTCAATTATAGATCAAGCTTATTTTTTTTTCTTCAGCTCATTAGCCATCTGGAGATAACAATTCACCTTAGAAGATGGTTGTTAAACATGAGCTCTGTTTTCAGACCCAAATTAGTAGGTGTTGTAGTTGGCAGGAAATTTCAGCCAGTTTAAGAGGATGAGATGCTTGGCTTTCTTTAATTTACTAAAACATCTTGAAGCAGATGGGGGAGTAGTTTTGAGTGTTTTTCAAATTTTTGCTGTTGAGTTCCTTAGGGAGGTTCTCTTGGCATGGTAGCATGGGGAGTTTTGCTGAGGGGCCATTTGGAAAGTGGAAGAGAGATAAAGTGATGAGTGCAAGTGCAATATGAAGTGATGATTCTGAAAAGGTTGGATGTGGGAAGTCTCAATGGAAACATGAAGATTAGCTTATATATTGATAAGGTTGTGAGTGGGAAGTAGAAATTGCAAGATGAAGAGCAGAGGGATGGTATATCTGATTAGGTTGGAGATGGAAGTGTCACAACTGCCCCAGATGTGAAAGGGACAGGTGGCACAGGAATTAATTCTCACAGAAATCAGTATTGAGAAGATTTTATTGCAAAGGATGAGGGATGAAATAAGTACAAGGGTTGATGAAGTAAGGGATGAGATGAATAAAAGAGTAAGGCTCTGAAGAAGACCAATTGAGTGAATCCTATAAGAGTGACACCAAAGGGAAGTTGAGGTGAGTAAGGCAGGCTGGTTGGATTTCTTGTTCTGAGATGAAACCTATTGGAAGGGAACTAACCAATAAAAAGTAGGATAATAATTCCTTTGATGAATTTTTCCAGGAGGGAAGGAGAGGCCAGTATATGGGAGAGCTAGGAAGGAGGCCTTTAGGAGTGATTTACTGGCTCTGGGGTTTTAATCCCCATGGTTAACATTTTAACCTATTGGGCTGGAGGCGGTGATTGACAGATTGGGTGATGGGCCTATCCAAGAAGTTAAGACATGTCCTGAACTGGAAATATGGTATTAAAATCCAGGAGTATTTAATATGAACATACAGTTATGTAATGTATGTAATTGTCATACCAGTCAGATTGGAGAAGATATGGAGGACGAACCAAGCAATAGAGAGAGAGGGAGAGCCTGGGAGATTTCCTAGGACCTGCAGGGGATTCTGGGAGATAATTCAGGAGGTGGAGTTAGTAGATACAGAGGGAGAGGTTATTTTTACTGAGTGTTGAGCATGACTGAGGGACTGATTCAATGGGGTTGAGTTGTGGTTATGACAGGAAGCAAGTGGGAAGCAAGAGGTGAATGGTATGGTCCAATGTGTATTTGATTTTGCATGAAACCTTCTATAATTCATTTGAAAAAACCATTTATCTTGTGGTAAATCTTAAAATTCTTATGTGAAATGAGTGGGGTTTTTTGATTTTGAATGTCATGTTTGAAACTGGTGTATTTTTATGAGACCTGCCATTAAAGAAATGGTGGGTTTGCTAAATGTGATACACCCTATTGTTTTTTGAAATAATTTGACATTATTTTTTCTTGGGGATTTATTTTTGTGGATGAGAATTGAGAAGATCAAAAAGGTTGAAAAACAAGGCATCATTTGATGATTGGAAAAGCCAGGTCAGAATTAAAAATGAAATAGGCAATTTATTTCCCTATGTAGAAATTTGAAAACCATCACCACACAAATCTGCATGTCACTTGCTAGCAAGTGCCATCAAAGAGCTCTTGCCAAATGTATGGCCAGGCTTAGGTCAAGCTCCTACCAAGCTCAGGTCAAAATTTATCAACACTCCAATGCACAGTCACTGACTGTGGACAATGCATAGTGACTGTGCACAATGCACAATGCACAGTGACTTTGAACAATGCATAGTGACTGGGCACAATGCACAGTCACTGTGCACAATGCACAGTCACTGTGCACAATGCACAGTCACTGTGCACAATGCACAGTCACTGTGCACAATGCACAGTCACTGTGCACAATGCACAGTCACTGTGCACAATGCACAGTCACTGTGCACAATGCACAGTCACTGTGCACAATGCACAGTCACTGTGCACAATGCACAGTCACTGTGCACAATGCACAGCAACTGTGCACAATGCACAGCAACTGTGCACAATGCACAGCAACTGTGCACAATGCACAGCAACTGTGCACAATGCACAGCAACTGTGCACAATGCACAGCAACTGTGCACAATGCACAGCAACTGTGCACAATGCACAGCAACTGTGCACAATGCACAGCAACTGTGCACAATGCACAGCAACTGTGCACAATGCACAGCAACTGTGCACAATGCACAGCAACTGTGCACAATGCACAGCAACTGTGCACAATGCACAGCAACTGTGCACAATCCACAGCAACTGTGCACAATGCACAGTCACTGTGCACAATCCACAGCAACTGTGCACAATGCACAGTCACTGTGCACAATCCACAGCAACTGTGCACAATGCACAGTCACTGTGCACAATGCACAGCAACTGTGCACAATGCACAGCAACTGTGCACAATGCACAGCAACTGTGCACAATGCACAGCAACTGTGCACAATGCACAGCAACTGTGCACAATGCACAGCAACTGTGCACAATGCACAGCAACTGTGCACAATGCACAGCAACTGTGCACAATGCACAGCAACTGTGCACAATGCACAGCAACTGTGCACAATGCACAGCAACTGTGCACAATGCACAGCAACTGTGCACAATCCACAGCAACAGTGCACAATGCACAGCAACAGTGCACAGTTGCTGTGCATTGTACACAGTTGCTGTGCATTGTGCACAGTTTCTGTGCATTGTGCACAGTTTCTGTGCATTGTGCACAGTTTCTGTGCATTGTGCACAGTTTCTGTGCATTGTGCACAGTTTCTGTGCATTGTGCACAGTTTCTGTGCATTGTGCACAGTTTCTGTGCATTGTGCACAGTTTCTGTGCATTGTGCGCAGTTGCTGTGCATTGTGCACAGTTGCTGTGCCTTGTGCACAGTTGCTGTGCATTGTGCACAGTTGTTGTGCATTGTGAACAGTTGCTGTGCATTGTGCACAGTTGCTGTGCATTGTGCACAGTTGCTGTGCCGTGTGCACAGTTGCTGTGCATTGTGCACAGTTTCTGTTCATTGTGCACAGTTTCTGTGCATTGTGCACAGCTGCTGTTCATTGTGCACAGTTGTGGTGCATTGTGCACAGTTGCTGTGTATTATGTAAAGTTGCTGTGCATTGTGAACATTTGCTGTGCATTGTGAACAGTTGCTGTGCATTGTGAATAGTTTCTGTGCCTTGTGCATAGTCAATTTGCCTTTTGAACAGTCAATTTGAATTTTTCACAGTTGCTGTGCATTGTGCACAGTTGCTGTGCATGGTGCATGGCGCATTGTACACAGTCACTGTGCATTGTGAACACTCACTGTGAATTGTGCACAGTCCCTCTGAATTGTGCACAGTTGCTGTGCATTGTGCTTTGTGCACAGTTGCTGTGCATGGTGCCCTGTGCACAGTCACTTTGCATTGTGCACAGCCACTGTGAACCAAAAAAATGTTTGAGAATGAAAATGCCTTCAACTAGAGCTTGGACAGAGCTTCAACCAGAGCTACCTTGATAGCACTTGCTAGCAAGTGCCATCACTTTTTAACACTCCTGATGGAGAGTCAACACCCCTCCAAAATGGTTGATGGAGGGTTAAACCCCTCCAGAATGGATGATGGAGGGTTAAAACCCCTCCAGAATGGATGATGGAAGGTTACAACCCATCCAGAATGGATGATGAAGGGTTAAAACCCCTCCAGAATGGATGATGGAGGGTTAAAACCCCTCCAGAATGGATGATGGAGGGTTAAAACCCCTCCAGAATGGATGATGGAGGGTTAAAACCCCTCCAGAATGGATGATGGAGGGTTAAAACCCCTCCAGAATGGATGATGGAGGGTTAAAACCCCTCCAGAATGGATGATGGAGGGTTAAAACCCCTCCAGAATGGATGATGGAGGGTCAAAACCCCTCCAGAATGGATGATGGAGGGTTAAAACCCCTCCAGAATGGATGATGGAGGGTCAAAACCCCTCCAGAATGGATGATGGAGGGTTAAAACCCCTCCAGAATGGATGATGGAGGGTTAAAACCCCCCCAGAATGGCTGATGGAGGGTTAAAACCTCTCCAGAATGGATGATGGCGGGTTTAAACCTCTCCAGAATGAATTATGGAGGGTTAAAACACCTGCAGAATGGATTATGGAGGGTTAAAACACCTTCAGAATGTATTATGAAGGGTTAACAGTCACTTTGCACCATGCACAATGCACAGCAACTGTGCACCATGCACAACAACTATGGAAAATGCACAGTAAATGTGCATTGTGCACAGTACTTGTGCATGGAGCACAGTAACTGTGCCTTGGGCACAGTCATTGTGCGTTTTGCACAGTTGTTGTACATTTCGCACAGTTGTTGTGCATTGTGCCCAGTTGTTGTGGATGGTGCACAGTTGCTGTGAATTGTGCACATTTGCTGTTCATTGCACACAGTCACTGTTTATTGTGCACAGTCACTCTGCATTGTGCACAGTCACTCTGCATTGTGCACAGTGACTGTGAACTAAAAACATGTTAGAGAATGAAAATACCTTCAACTAGAGACTGGACAGAGCTTCAACCAGAGCTTCCTTGATTGCACTTGATAGCAAGTGCCACTACTTTTTTTGTGGTGCATCTGACTAAAAAAAAAGTAACACAAACTAGTTTGATAGATTTTTCAAAATATAATTTGCCGTTTATTTGATTAACTTGGCAGAATTTTTTTCACAGGAATTTTTAATCACAATTTTTGCAATCAGTATGACTTGAGTTTTTTTTATTGAATGAATTAGGCAAATGACTAAGTTTTGAACACATCCTTTCTTGGAGGTGTTTTTGTTTTAATTCTGATGCTGGTTGGATGTTTTAAGATTTTCCTAATTCATGCACTGGGATTTCCTAAAAAAAATCTTTTTTTAGAATAGGCTTGATTTTAGCTAACTTTATTTTTTCTAAAATCAACTCTTTGGGATGTTTTCCCACAAAGAGAAATTGTGAAAAGGTTTGAAACCTTGAAATTGGGGTTTCATTCATGTCCCTGGTGTTGGAAAGATGTGAAACCACCTTCAAAAGGCCAGAGGTGAGGCTTGCCATTCTTGAAAAAGGCTGTCAAAACATCCCAAAACAGCCAGAAAGTGATGGGTCTGACATACAGAGACACAGCAACAGTTTGGAAAGTAGCCCCAGATGAGTTTCTGGAAAATCAAAAAATCAAGACCATGGCTGCATCTTAGTGTGTTCAAGAGTCAATTCTGCAATGGAAACTGTGGCCATAGAGGAGTCAGAAACCACCACAACCATCCAAAGTGCCATGGCCTGGCCATTTTGACAGCCTGCCACTGAAATTCTGGCCTCCCCTGGCCTTTCAAAGGGGGGAGGTGAAAATCTTTCCCACAACAGGGAAAGGTGTGAAAATTTAAAATTAATTCTTCATGCCTTGGAAATTTGAAAAAATAAGAAAATGTGTGAATTTAGTAAAAAAAATACAAAATTAACACTTGTAAATCATTTTTTCTGTGGGAAAACACCAAACGTTTTAATTTTAGAAAAAAGAAAAAAGACTAAAATCAGTCCTTTTTCAACAAAAAAGGTATTGTTTTTGTAATTGAGGCTGTGAACTTTGTCTTGGCCTTTGGAAATTTCCATTCAAAAGTTTGTTCATTTTTGTTTTAATTTCTTTTGGGGAGGAGGAGGATCAACTTAAGAAGCCATTTGGAAGATATCAATGAAATAAGCGTTGGTGCTGCTTCTGATATGATGGTTAAATTTTCAAATTATGAATTTTGGCTACTATAGGGTTGAGATTGGAAGCATTAAATTATTCAATGGAAAGGTTTTTATTTCATTTTAAGAAAAAGGGCTTATATCTGTCAGAGGGTAGAAGAAATACTGAGAGAGAAGTGGAAATCCAATCATATAATTGACCAAAAATGGAAGTGAGAGTGAAAGATTTACAATGAAATGAAAGTCCATAGGGAATTTTTAAGATTAAAATTATATCAATGGACTCATTGTTCTTTTGGGAGTGTGGTTTGGGTGTGGAAAATGGATAAAGAATTTTGATTGAATAAATTCAAATTTATGAAGAGCTGAGTCCAATTTTCTGATAGGGTGATGATAAATTCACAACCCCCAGTGTTGTGGGAGTTGTGTAGGGCCCTACACAACCCTTTGAGGCATGGGGGCCCATACATGACTCCAAAGGGTTGTTCCATACACAACCATTTAGACCCATGTACGGGGGTATACAGGCCCTGGGGGTTGTGTGTGTTTGAAACTGCCCTATTGTTAAGATTATCCTTATCTTATCCTGTGTTCTGACTATCACCCTTTCCCCGCCCCAGTAGCTCCGTGAATGAACTGAGATGAGTCCTTGTGACATGTATGTACCACCCGGGTCTCCTTACTTCATGAGAAAACTCAGGTGAACTTCTTGCGGCTGCTCTTTCTCTCTTTATTCTTTCCTCTTTTTGATTCTCTTCTCTTTATCTTTCTCTTTGAATTTCTCCTTACTTTTCTTTCCTCTCAATCCCTTCTATAACCTTGCTCCCATCTTTCCGCTTGATGACTCTCCTCAACCCAGATTCTCCCCAACTCAACACTCCTACTCTGGTCTGACTTGTCTCTCCGTCAATTAGCCTATTCCTGGTAAGAATCTAATCCTCAACATCACTTTTGCATGATTGCTCTGAAAACCTAACCCAATCTTGTAGTCCTCAATCTCCATTGTCTGAACTCTAGCAACTTCCACGCTATCAACATCTTATGGCCTCTGACCTCCTTCTTACTTGCTAAATAACTCAGAGCTGTTGGTCTTCTCATTTTTCCTTATTCTTAGTTTTAGTCTGATCTCTCATGATTCTAACTTTTGTCAATAGTCTGCTGGTTTTCAGTTCTGAGGAATCACATCTAAATTTTATCACGGTTAAAAGCCAAAGGACAACTCTGCGTTATCAAAAATGAACAAACCAGCTGGAGAAAACAATTATTTCAACCAGGTTGCTCTCAAGGCTTCCCTCAATGCTATTCCCCCACTCAACAAGGATAAATATTCCATCTGGCATGATAAGATGTTGATGCTATTTGATCTCAAGTATATTAAAGACATCATGATTCAAGACTTAGGACAACTGCCTGTAAGACAAGACCAAGAAATCCAAGCAATCATCCTATCCAAACTTGACAGTACCACCCATGCCAATGTAGTTAAAACCTCAAACATCACATCTTCCAAGCTACTCTGGACCAAGATCACCCTCAGATTTGCCTCATCCAAAACAGCCAATAGAGCATGCATCTTCAACCAATTTCTTCATGCTCCATTCAACAAACATGCTATCAAAGGATTCATAACAGAAATCCAAAAATCCCTCACTTGTATGGCAGATGTAGGAATAGATCTATCAAATGACATACTGGCGTATCTAATACTATTCAAATTTCCACCAAATCTAGAGAATCTGAAACAGCAAATCATGCATGGCAAGAACTTGATAACCGTAGAAGTTGTATTCAATCACCTAACCCAATACAACAACAAGCGTAAGGCACAACTCAAGACTAGTAAATCTTCCACTGATGTCTCATTAGTAACCTTCAAGAGAAAACACAATAAAGAAGATAGGAAGCCCCACATTAGATGCAAAGAAGGTTTTCACAATCCAAATGCCCCCCATCCCAAATCCTCCTGCTTTCATCTTCATCCCCAAATTGCTCCCAGATGGTGGGTCAAACAGCAAAATGAGTGGAAGAATAGAACAAAGAAGACACCTACTATCAATTACCATGCCCTAATGGCTCTCTGGATTAATGCAGACAGCACACCCAACCTTCTTCTCAATTCCGGCGCAAATATACACATATTTAATGATCTAAAATATTTCAATTCTATTGATCTACAGGATGAATCAGAGGAAATAAAAACAGGCAAGTTGGAAGCAAATCTCAAGATACAAGGAACAGGTACTGTTTGACTCGAGTGGAAAGACTATATTATTACGCTTGAAGAATGTATGTATGTTCCAGATATTGTTGTTAATTTGATAAGTCCCGGTCTCCTGGCAAAAAAGGGATGCAGTATCTCTCAAAAACAAGATCAATTTCACATCACCCAAGGCAATGAGATGGTTCTTAGAGGTTTAATTTGGGACAATATATTTTTAATCAAGAAGCCCCAAAGTGCCAGAAATAACCTTTTGGTCAATCTTTCCAATCAATCATCTACTACTCCATTTACCCAAACTCAGTTGTTATCCAATATTCACAAGACGTATGGACATGCTTCACTCTCTACGCTTAAATCAATTCTTAAATACCAATACTCTAAAGACAAATTAGACAAATTTCAATGTGATGGCTGTGTAAGGAGTAAAATCACACGGACTCCATTCTTAGTCACCTTGTTGCCTTCATCTAAACCAGTCAAAAAAATTCACCTAGACTTGATTGGACAGATCACTCCCCAGTCAAAAGCTGGCCATCAATACATCCTGACTCTTGTGGACAACTTTACGGGTTATCTGGCAGCTTTTCCTCTCCAAAATAAAGAAGAAACTCCCAATGTGATCATCAACATTCTCAAGAAAGAATACAAACAGCTAAACTATTAACCCACCAAAATCTTTTCAGACAAAGAAACAGAATTCACCAACATTACCTTGAAAGAATTTGCCAGATCCAAACATATTAAACTCTTAACTTCAGAACCGTATCATTAAAAAAACAACGGTTGAGCTGAAAAAGCCAACCGGACAATCATAGAATTGGCTTGTGCAACGTTCTCCTCATCTAGACTGAATAAATGCTACTGGCATATTGTGGTTTGGAGTTGTTGCTTCATGCTTAATCAAGTTCCTAGGGAAGGTAATGACCAATCCCCTTGGGAACTTATGTTTAGCAAGAAGCTCCCTACTAATTATCTCAAACCTGTAGGATCCTCTGTCATTTACCTGGAAAACAGAATACAAAAAGGAAGGAAATTTGATGAGAAATGATTAGAAGGGATCTTAGTTGGGTTCAATCCCGTTTTTCATTCTTAACTGATCCTCAGCTCATCTGGTGCTATCGTTGAAACCAAACATGTACAGTTCCTTAAAAACCCACTTCATGACTTTCCCCTTCTTGAATCACCGGGGATCAATCTCTTTACTCAAATCAATTCCAAGTCAAAAGGACCCAATTTCTCATCATTCAAAAAAAAAAAAAAATACACCTTTTGAGAATCTCAAGACAATCTCTCCAAATCAGACTCAGATCAAGATGATTCTGCATCTGTAGTTTCTCCACCCTCCAATCATTCTCCTCTCCCTTCTCCAGTACCTGATGCTCCTATTCAAGCTACTTCTCAAAGACCCAGAAGGGAAGTAAGAAAACCCCAACAATACAGTTTTCACCACTACAACAAGCCTCCTTCCTACAAGGCAGCACGCAAATGTCCTGAATTGCCAAAGTGGAAGAGAGCCTCTGAAGATGAATTAAATTTGATAGAACTCCAAGACGTCTGGGAGGAGTACCATGGCACCCCAGACAACATCTTAAATACAACGTGGGTTTTCAAGGTGAAAGAAAATTGTCACGGTGAACCTGTCAAATATAAAGCTTGACTCTGTGTTCAAGGATTCAACCAAGTTCTAGGGATAGACTATAATGAGACTTGGGCACCAACTGGCAAACTTGGATCACTCTGAGTAGCTCTTATCTATGGCTTGAAGAATAAAATGAAACTGACTCAATTTGATGTAAAAGGTGCATTCCTTCATGCTACTATTGATTAAAATGTCATTATAAGGACTCCAGAAGGATCATCCAGGAAATCTCCTTACTTAAAGCTAAAGAAATCCCTTTACGGTTTGAAACAATCCCCCAAGAATTGGTACAAAACTCTGACATCATGGACCAAGTCTCAAGGATATCACAAATCAACTAGTGATCCCTGTCTATATCTCAACACTAAAACCAGTGAAATCCTTTACTTCCACGTGGATGATCTCATCCATGTAGGCAACTCTAACCTCTTTGAAGTCAACTTTCTTGAACAATTTGAGAACTCCTTGTGCCATCCCCCCAACACCATACTTGGCATGTTCATGGAAATTGAAAACAATAGAATCCTCTTGAGCCAACCCAATCACATTGCAAGAGGTCTGGAAGAGCTTGGCTTGACCTCTTGTAAGGATACCCATATCCCATTGACTCAAAACTTAAATCTTGAACCTGCCTCCAACGTCAATCACGCCAAATTTTGTCAACTTAATATCAACTATAGATCTGCAATTGGACTTCTGAATCACTTGGCTCATTAATCTTGACCTGAAATCTCATTCTCTGTGTCTAGTCTGGCTATGTTTAATGCCAAACCGGGCATGACTCACTGGAGATAAGTCAAGAAAGTATGGAAGTATCTCAAAACAACTAAAAATCTTAAACTTGTAATTAAGTACAATTTGGAGCAAGAAATTCTCTCAGGTTTCAGCAATGCTACTGTTATAATTATGGCCAGCAATTAGCTTAGGCAAATGAGCAGTATTTAAAGCAAAAGAAATGCTGGACACTGTGTGTCAATAATGGCTAATGGGGCTCTCACAATGGGGCAATATGTTGGATGAATTCGATTGGATGATGAATGAATGATGGAAAACAGCAGGGAGAAGAGCTCCTTAAGTACAAAAGATTGGCCTATTGTGAGCCCATGATACAACAAGCCAAAAGGCAAATTTTCCGCCCCAAAAGAGCTCTACAGGCTCTACAAGCCTTGTTACTTGGTTTGGACTACATCAGCCCACATGGCATCAGTCCCTGAACCCTTACGACCAGCCTATTCCGGTCCATTCTGGTGTTTCCACCGTTACGGGGCTGAACCAGCCCCTTTGCTGTTCAATCCCCTGGGCCGGTTGTCTGTTACAACCGGTCCTGATGACCTCATTGTCATACTTACGGGCTGGTTGCCTCATGCATCCAGCCCCTGGCCCCTCAAATGGGCCAGGTGGGACCCAGGACTCACCTGGGTCCGGTTTCAACCTCACTAGGGGGGGGTGTAACCGGCGGACATGCCGCCCCCAAACTTCTTCTCTCAAATCCCTGGTGGGGGCGGTCAAATCCCCTCACCAGGGGCCCTGGGGGTCGATACCCCCAGGGCGTCGTCATTAGGAAAAGGACTGGGCTGGGGGTGATCAGGTCCCCTCAGCCCGACGCTCCTCCCCCTCGGTAAAGGGGGGGGAGAGCGCCCCTCGCTCCCTCTGCATCGCTTCGCTAGGTGGGAGGGTGATCAAATCCCCCCTACCTGCCGGTCGCTACTACCGCGGCCGGCGCCGCCACCTCCCTGGGCAAGGGGGTGGTCAGGTCCCCCCTGCCCTGACCGACCGCGATGTCGCGGCCGGTCGCTGGCTGGTTCAACCCAGCCAGCCCGCCCCCATCCCCCTCGCAACGGCGAGCGAGGGGAGGGGGAGCGAGCCGGGGCCGCGAGCCCCGGCTCCGCGGCGCTGGTCGCCGGGCGCGACCAGCCGGGCCCGCTCGGCATCGCACCGCGCGGGATCCCTCGGCCGCGCAACAGCCCCGCGCGGGCCGTCGGGCCCCGCGTGGGCCGTGCCGAGGAACACAGGCGGCCCCGAACGGGCCGCGGCGCGGGCAGCGGCCCCGGGTGGGCCGCGACACTGGCGGCGGCCCCAATGGGCCGCCCCAAGCCCGAAAACTGAGAAAAACATACTTTGGCGGGCCAGTCCGTCTGGCCAAGTATGTCCAAAATAAACCTTGGGCCCAATTATGCCCATACAAGCCCATCTGGCTGTATCTGCCCATATACCCCACCGGGCCCGTTAGGGCCCGTGTACCAATAGGCCTATTTCACGCATTTTGAGGCCAGTTTCCCCAAATCCGTGACATCCACATGGGCCCGTATGGTCCGTGTGTGTGTCCAATGGGCCTTAGAGGCCCATTTGTGCATCCCATTTGGATTACACTTATACGTAGCACCCGCGTAAGTGCGTACGTATTTTAACACACCCCCTTAATCCAAAAGGGGTGACATCCGCATATTAGTCACAAAGCCTTGATGCTTGTTTCTGTCTAATGCCTTAGTCAAGATATCCGCAATCATTGCTCCAGTGGGCATGTACCTCAACACAATCTCTTTGCAGTTAACTGCATCGCGAATATAGTTATAGTGGACATCAATATGTTTTGTTCTTGAATGGAACACTTGGTTTTGCGCCAACGCAATGGCACTCTGGTTATCGGAATACAACAATGCAAACCCTTGTGGTTTATGTGTGTCCTCTAAGACTTTTCTCAACCATTTTGCTTCCTGTGAAGCTGCTAAGTAAGCTCTATACTCAGCCTCTGTTGATGAAAGACTTATTGCCGACACCTTCTTGGACATCCATGACACCAGATTCTTACCTAAAAAGAATACAAAACCACTTGTTGATTCCCTAGTGTTACCATCTGCCCAACTTGCATCGGAATAACCAACCAAATCAAAGTTTGCTGACTTTGTAAACAACAGTCCCAGACTGTGTGTTCCTTTAAGATACCTCATAACTCTCTTAAACGCTGACCAATGCCTCATGCTTGGCTTCTCTAAGTGTTGCAACAAGACCCCAATTGCAAACGCAATATCGGGCCTTGTACACTGCCCCAAATAATTAAGCGATCCGACAGCTGACCTGTAGTCATTCCCTGATTGAACAAACTCCAGATACTCCTCATCTGTAGACTTCTCTAAACGAATGTTTGACTGCATAGGAGTACCAAACTCCTTTGCATCCTCTAAGCCGTATTGCTTAAGAAGAGCTGCCACATAATGGTTCTGGTCTAACTTAATACCATTCTTGCTCTTGCTGACTTTCATTCCAAGCACCTGTTGCGCCAGACCAAGATCTTTTATCTTGAATTCCTTTTTGAGTGTCTCCATGACTCTCTCTTTACCATCACCAATAATGATAATGTCATCGACCCATACAAACAAAATTGCATCCTTCCTCACAAAAAGGCAAGGATCGGCCTCAGACGTCTTAAAACCAATCTCTATCAGTTTCTCACTCATGGTGTTATACCATGACCTAGCTGCTTGCTTCAATCCATACAGGGATCTACACAGCTTGAGGACATATTCCCCTTTATCTGCCGAAAGAAAAGTTCTAACACAGATTTTCTTCATGGTTTCTGGTTTAGTCTCTACTAACCATTCACGAAAACCATCAGGAATCGACATATAAACAGTCTCCTCCTCTCCAAGTTTTGCATTCAAGTATGCTGTTACAAAATCAGCTTGTCTGATTTCTTCACCCAACTCCACTGCCAGAGCAATGATGTACCTGAAGGTGGACAGCCTTCCAGTTGGTGAGAAAGTTTCTTGGTAATCAATACCCTCTCTCTGCTTGAAGCCCTGTGCAACACATCTAGCCTTGAACCTTTTCAAAACTCCGTTTGTGTCAAACTTCTTGTTTAACACCAATCGAGACCCCACAATGGTCTTTCCTTTTGGAACAGAATCCCGCTTAACCACTTCAAAGACACTATTATTCTCTAGAGAATCAAATTCCTCAAAAATAGCACTCTTCCAGTTGGCTCTCTCATCAGAATTCATAGCTTGGCCAAAGCTATTTGGGTTAACCCTGTTACCCATTTCTGAACTCAACTCCAGGACTTCATTGAGCATACACTGTTCCTGAAATGTATCTTCCTCATATCCTGCGGCAGCATAATGGGATCTCCACTCCCCGTACCTGTCAACCGGTACTCTAACCCTACCACTCCTTCTAACCGGAGGTGGAGGCTCATCAGGTTCTGATTCCACAGAATCACCTGAAGCGGGTACTGAACCCTCTTGTGGCACGTCTGCCACCTCTTCATCTTCTGGAACCACATGTTCCACAGCTTTTGCTGGTGAAATAGGTGCTAATTCTATTTCTTGTTGTGGCTTAATCACAACAACATCTTCACTCCTTTTGAGTGGAAAGGTACTTTCGTCGAATTTTACATCCCTGCTACGGATAACCTTTCTTGTCCCTGGACAATAGATCCTATAAGATTTACTTATTAAATCATAGCCTACAAGTGCCCCTGTTCTGGCTCTAGGGTCTAATTTTCCGACCATTTCATTATGGTGGACACTATAATACACCAAGCAACCAATTGTTCTTAGGTGTGATGTTTTGGGGTACAACTTCCAAAACTGATAATGGGGACACTTCCCATTAACACTTACAATGTTGTGCAACAGACACACCGTGCACATCAACTCAGCCCATAAGAACTTTGACAGACCAGATTGAGACATAATAGTTCTGACTTTGTCCAGTAAAGTCCTATTCATTCTCTCAACTATTCCATTATTTTGTGGAGTACTTGCAGTAGTGACTATATGAATGATACCATAATCTTTCAACAGCCTCCCAAACTCTTTACTCACGAATTCACCCCCTCCATCGGTAATAACCCTCTTGATCTCCTTCATCAGACCATTCTGTTTCCAGACTTTGAAGATTACAGAAACCTCCTCTGTGGTCTGATCCTTAGATCAAATCGGTTTAACCCAAACATAATTAGTTGCAGTATCAACTAAATTGATGAAGTATCTTGCCCCACCAAGGGACTCTGGAGTGAATGGCCTTACCAAATCAATGGAAAATTCCTCTCTAGGAACATCTGTGTGATCTCTACTCTTAGAGAACACATTTCTAGTCTTGGCCCCCAAGGTACAACTCTCACAGTTGCTGTCCTTTACCTTATGGCCGCTTCTATTGTGAGAAACAGTGCTCAGAGCTGAGAATTTGAACAAGCTTGCACACAGAAGCTTATTCCGAACTTGTCCACTAAGAACAGTTCTCCCATTCATATCAATAACAAACCTATCTCCTTTAAGATAACGAATTTGGAAACCTTTTTTCCATAACACCCCAAGAGACACAAGGTTGTAAGGCAACTCTGGTACATAGAACACTTTATCAAAAGTAATTTGGAAACCCAGTTGATTTGCAAGAATAACTTTTCCAATTCCTTTAATCTGAATTGTTCTGCCTTTCTGACCAATATTTACAACCCCATCATAATCACTAAGATTTGAAAATAAATTTGGTTCAAAAAACATGTGATCTGTACAACCAGAATCGATCAAAACAAGAACATCCTCCTTCAATCCTCCTAGTAGGAAAGAAGCTTTATCAGTCACTGATAAGTTCTTATCTTTGAGGTTAAGATTACTCACTTCATAATCAATCAAATCCATTTCTTGATCCTCATCGATTTTGGCCTTCTTGTTGGGACCTTCTTCCACAACAGCCTCTTCAATTGGAGCATCCAACGCCACCATTGCAACGTTTTCAGTTGTGAGATTGACCTCCTTGTCATCCCCTTCGGACTTCTTCCTTTTCTTGGCCTCCTTGCAGTCCTTAGCATAGTGACCCTTATTCTGACAATTGTAACATAAGACCTTGGACAAATCCTTTTTTGCCTTCTTGCGAGATTTTCCAGTCTTTCCAACTAGGGCTGTTCCAGAACCCCCCTTCATCTTGAATTGAAGGTCATCCTTTTCAATCCTTTTAAGCACATCCTCCTCCCCAGGAAGAGGATCCAATTGAGAAATGATTCTGACTAAGGAATCAAACTCTTTTGGCAGCTTTTGAAGGATTAAGAGTGACAAACACTCTGGATCCATGTTAAGTCCAGATGACTTGAACTTGGCTATACTAGACCTAGCCTCTGCCACAAACTGTTTACAATTCGAATATTGTAACTTGAACAGTTTATTAAAGGCTATACCCTTCTGGTGAACAGAATCACCAGCATACTTGGACTTAAGCAGCTTCCAAAGGATGCTGCCCCTCCTCCTCTCATCTTCCCTAAGAGTATCAGCAACCCATGTCACATGATTCTCATCAAGATGCCTAAGGATCAGATGGTAAGACTTCTTCTCCACTTCTGAACTGATCAGAGTGTCATCTGCATCCATAATTTCCCCACAGCAGATGTTATCCAGCTCACTATCCATAAGGACAGCCCAAGCATTATAGTTCTGACTATTCAGAACTATTTTGGTAGAGCTAACATCAGGGATATAGGACATCTTCTTGGAAAACTTGAGGTCTTTGAGGTTCTCCAAAGTAAGGTACAAAGGTCTAGATGGCTTGGAAGTAATGATGATGTTGGTACTGATAATGTGTTATAATTATGGCCAGCAATTAGCTTAGGCAAATGAGCAGTATTTAAAGCAAAAGAAATGCTGGACACTGTGTGTCAATAATGGCTAATGGGGCTCTCACAATGGGGCAATATGTTGGATGAATTCGATTGGATGATGAATGAATGATGGAAAACAGCAGGGAGAAGAGCTCCTTAAGTACAAAAGATTGGCCTATTGTGAGCCCATGATACAACAAGCCAAAAGGCAAATTTTCCGCCCCAAAAGAGCTCTACAGGCTCTACAAGCCTTGTTACTTGGTTTGGACTACATCAGCCCACATGGCATCAGTCCCTGAACCCTTACGACCAGCCTATTCCGGTCCATTCTGGTGTTTCCACCGTTACGGGGCTGAACCAGCCCCTTTGCTGTTCAATCCCCTGGGCCGGTTGTCTGTTACAACCGGTCCTGATGACCTCATTGTCATACTTACGGGCTGGTTGCCTCATGCATCCAGCCCCTGGCCCCTCAAATGGGCCAGGTGGGACCCAGGACTCACCTGGGTCCGGTTTCAACCTCACTAGGGGGGGGTGTAACCGGCGGACATGCCGCCCCCAAACTTCTTCTCTCAAATCCCTGGTGGGGGCGGTCAAATCCCCTCACCAGGGGCCCTGGGGGTCGATACCCCCAGGGCGTCGTCATTAGGAAAAGGACTGGGCTGGGGGTGATCAGGTCCCCTCAGCCCGACGCTCCTCCCCCTCGGTAAAGGGGGGGGAGAGCGCCCCTCGCTCCCTCTGCATCGCTTCGCTAGGTGGGAGGGTGATCAAATCCCCCCTACCTGCCGGTCGCTACTACCGCGGCCGGCGCCGCCACCTCCCTGGGCAAGGGGGTGGTCAGGTCCCCCCTGCCCTGACCGACCGCGATGTCGCGGCCGGTCGCTGGCTGGTTCAACCCAGCCAGCCCGCCCCCATCCCCCTCGCAACGGCGAGCGAGGGGAGGGGGAGCGAGCCGGGGCCGCGAGCCCCGGCTCCGCGGCGCTGGTCGCCGGGCGCGACCAGCCGGGCCCGCTCGGCATCGCACCGCGCGGGATCCCTCGGCCGCGCAACAGCCCCGCGCGGGCCGTCGGGCCCCGCGTGGGCCGTGCCGAGGAACACAGGCGGCCCCGAACGGGCCGCGGCGCGGGCAGCGGCCCCGGGTGGGCCGCGACACTGGCGGCGGCCCCAATGGGCCGCCCCAAGCCCGAAAACTGAGAAAAACATACTTTGGCGGGCCAGTCCGTCTGGCCAAGTATGTCCAAAATAAACCTTGGGCCCAATTATGCCCATACAAGCCCATCTGGCTGTATCTGCCCATATACCCCACCGGGCCCGTTAGGGCCCGTGTACCAATAGGCCTATTTCACGCATTTTGAGGCCAGTTTCCCCAAATCCGTGACATCCACATGGGCCCGTATGGTCCGTGTGTGTGTCCAATGGGCCTTAGAGGCCCATTTGTGCATCCCATTTGGATTACACTTATACGTAGCACCCGCGTAAGTGCGTACGTATTTTAACAGCTACCTGGGGAGACAATCCAACCTTTCGCAAATCTCAAAATGGATACATGATCCTTCACTAAGGCAGTCCAGTTATCTGGAACTATACTCAACAGAGAGATATCACTTACTCTTCCACCAACTCTGAGCTAAACGCATTACTTGACTGCTACCTCAAAATCAAATGGATCAAACACCTCATCAGCAAGATCCATCAAATTGCTGAACCCAAGACTACTATACAAATTGACAATAAGGGTTTGGACAACAAGATCAAGAAGTTTGGATCACACTCCAAGTCCAGACACATAGATATCAAAATCAAAGGATTGCGTGAAGATTATGCAAGTGACAAGTTTACACTCAGTCTGATTCAAAGTCACTCCATGATTGTGGATTCTCTCACAAAGGCTTCTTCAGAAACCTCCTTTCAACTTTTCCAGAATAAAATATTTTATGCAACCAACAGGTGATCTTTTGGATTACCCTCTCACCAGTCACGTGGGGTGTTAAGATTATTGTTATCTTATCCTGTGTTCTGACTCCCACTCTTTCCCCGCCCCAGTAGCTCCGTGAATGAACTGAGATGAGTCCTTGTGACATGTATGTACCACCTGGGTCTTCTTACTTCATGAGACAACCCGGGTGAACTTCTTGCGGCCACTCTTTCTCTCTTTATTCTTTCCTCTTTTTGATTCTCTTCTCTTTATCTGTCTCTTTGAATGTCTCCTTACTTTTCTTTCCTCTCAATCCCTTCTATAACCTTGCTCCCATCTTTCCACTTGATGACTCTCCTCAACCCAGATTCTCCCCAACTCCACACTCCTACTCTGGTCTGAATTGTCTCTCCGTCAATTAACCTATGCCTGGTAAGAATCTAATCCTCAAGATCACTTTTGCATGATTTCTCTGACAACCTAACTCAATCTTGTAGTCCTCCATCTCCATTGTCTGAACTCTAGCAACTTCCACGCTATCAACATCTTATGGCATCTGACCTCCTTCTTAATTGCTAAATAACTCAAAGCTGTTGTTCTTCTCATTTTTCCTTCTTCTTAGTTTTTTTCTGATCTCTCATGATTCTAACTTTTGTCCATAGTCTTCTGGTTTCAGTTCTGAGGAATTAAATTTAAATTTTATCACCTATGAATAAAGAAAAGGGTAATGTTAAATTCACGGCCAATTGAGCCATGCATACAACTATAAATGAGCCATGTGGCAGGCCACAGAACCACATTCAAGCCATGCCGCATGCCACACGGCTCAAAGAACCGCGCGGCCCACACACCACGATCTGGGCTTGTGTGGGATGCTGCATGACTAAATTCAAGCCTTGTAGAACTCCATATGGCTCAAATTTAGTTGTGTGGAATCCCACACGCCACCAGACTGTGGTGAGCCAAAAAAAGGAATGAAAGGGTAATAAAATAACCCATAAAATAAATAAGGGTGACGTTAAATTCACAGCTCCAACCGTGTGGTAGTTGTGTAGGGCCCTACACGGCTCAAATGAGCTGTGGGGGCCCAAAGACAACTAAAAAGGACTGTTTCAAACAAGCGCAACCCCTGGGGGGTTGTGTAGGAGCCATGTGACCCTGGAAGTGGTGCCAGAATTTCGGGCACCCCCTGGACCACACTTGGGTCCTGTCAACCCAAATTTGGGATTAACACATACTTTGTGGGACTTTTGTTCCACACCTAGCAATCCCAAAGAGACATTAAAGTGAAACCAAAGTGAAATTAAAGTGAAAAATGAAATCATAAATAATATAAAATTCTGCAAAAAATTCTTTCTCAACTCAAAAGTGAGCAAACTTTGTTTGTTAAATTGAAAGTTGGATTGAATACTGAAGTATACCATTTCATTTTTTTGCATGGGAACAGGGCCAAGCCCTCCTTCTTCTGACATGGCTGCGTGGAAGGTCTACATTGATAGTGCCATCAACAAAGCTTTGGAAAAAGAAAAAAAGGATCTGGGTAATGAAACATTGGAAGCCCCAAATGCATCCTCATCAAGGGTGACAATTGAGGAACAAAATGTTTCACAGTGGGATTTGACCTCTGGTCTTGAGTGACATTTTATGTTACTTCATCTTTGCCTTATTTAATTTGATTGAAACTGATGGAGTGCATGCCATCAATATAACTATGTAACTATGGCAGATCCACTTGACCCACCTCCTTTGAGAGCTTTTCCTACTAGGGAAGAGGCACAAACATATTGTCAAACATGGGCAATGAAGCATGGTTACATTTAAGAGTTTTCAACTCAAAGCGTGACCAATATATGGATTTAGCCTGTGATAGACATGGTTCCTATTCAGGAAATCTTCTTACCAAATGGTCTAGAAAAACTCACACAAGGAAGTTTGGGTGCAAGTTTTTAATTGATGCAAGTCGCACAAAGGCAGAACCCTTGTGGCACCTCTTTTACAAAGAAACCCAACATAACCATCAACCATCTGAACATCCCTCTGTGCATCCTCAACTGAGGAGAATCTTGGGGGTGGCCTTAGAAAATCTAGTAGAAGGCATGAATGATGGGCTCAATATGTTACAACTGAAGAGAAAATTGAGCAAAATTGATGGGGGGGATTATGTTGATGACCAAACAATCTATAACACTAAGCAGAAGGTAACGCTTGCAGAACTAAAGGGAAAAAGTCTTATGGAGCTACTCTATGAACAGCTTCAATAAACAAGTTGGATTCACTGGTCAAAGTTCAGTGGAGAGGGTCACTTGGAGGTCCTGTACTTAGGACATCCAGAGGCATTAAAGATTTTAAAAAAATTCCATTATATTGCTATGTTGGATTGTACTTATAAGAAAAAAAAGTACAAAACCCCACTATTGCATGTTGTAGGAATGACAGCCAATTCCAAAACTTTCAAAAAAGCTATTGTTTCTAAAACAAAAGAAACATTTGATTTCTAAAGTTGGTCTGTAAATGCATTAAAGGAGTTGGCTTATGATCCTGAGAGACTTCCAAAAGTCTTTGTGACGGACCATGAAAAAGCTCTGATTTGTGCTATTGAATCTAGTTTCCCTGATTCATCAAGACAATGTTGCACTTGGAACTTGTCTAGAAGCATACAAGCAAACTTTAAAGTGTGCTTTGTAAATGACATTGAAGGATGGAAAAGCTTCATGACTCTGTGGGCAAAGTATGGGGCCTCAAAGACCAAGGAGGAGGCGGAGGTCAATGATGCAGAACTCAGAGTAGGTCCAAATCACTGCTTATTCTTTCTAGTTTTGGGTTCTGACCTTTTGACTTGTATAGTGTTTCTTGAAAGAATATGAGGATGTACTTGAGTATATGGAAAATAACATTTTCCCTATAAAAGAGACTTTTGTAACGGAGTGGACTTGTATAAACCAAGATTTTGGAAACAAAAAAACATCTTGGGTTGAAGGGGCCCATGGAAATCTCAAAAAATTCCTTGCAAACTCTTTGGGAAACCTTTTGGATGTTTGGAAAAGCCTTGATGGAACTTTTTAAATCAAATCAAATTGGTTCATGCGTCACTTTATAACTCTCCAATTAAGTTAGGGACAGTTCTTCCACCTGAACTATTACCATTGGGTTACAAATTGTCTTTAGAGGTAACATCTTGAGGTTAAGGGGCCCATGCAAATCTCAAACAATTCCTTTCAAAATATTTGGGAAACCTTTTGAATGTTTGGAAAAGCTTTGACAGAACAGTTTTGAATCAAATTAATTCAGTTCATGCATCACTTTATAAATCTTGAATTAAGTTAGGGACAGTTCTTCCCCCTGAAATTTTACCATTGGGTTACAAATTATCTTTAGAGCCAATCCATCTTGTTAGTGAACAATTCAAGAAATTCAAACGTGATCATGATGGCCAATTCTTCACCAAGTCATATTTCAAGACTTTGGGTTTGCCCTTTTCCCACAAAATAGGTGACTGTCTAGCATTCAGAGGATCCGTGGTACCTGAAGATGTTCATAGTTGGCTTAAGTTGGATAGTTCAAGTTGGACTGTTCAAATAACTATGTGATTAATGCTTTTTGATTAACGATTCCTAATTCACTAATGGTTGATCCTTTTGAATTTTTCAAGTGCAATGTAAATGAAATGCTAAGCATTCCTCAGTTAGGTGAAAAAGTGAATGCAATGATCTTGGAATCTCCAGATCATGAGCAAAGCAGACTATTGAAGTATATCATTCAGAAGATTACCAAATATCAATCAAAGCCAAGACTTGAACCTAAAGTCTTACAATCAAGTAGGGGCAGGCCAAAATTTATAGATACGCAGCAAGGACCATCTTGGTTTGAGCTTGTTGAAAAACAACCCAAGGTGAAAAAAAGGACTAGAAGGGCTCCAAACAAGAAAAGACAAAAGATTGTAAGTCTTTTCTTTTGGGATATGTTCATTTTTTGGTTTTTAGTTTAAAGTAAATTTTGATCAAAGATACTATGTATATAAAATACACGGTGGAGTGGCAGGCCTTTGTAACCAAGCTGCCACAACAGAGAAAGGATAATAAGACTCACTGGTATATTTTTAAATCCTTTGGGTACCTGTTTGGGACGTGCAATGATGGGTTAAACCTGTATACTGGGGTTATAAGGTTGTTCAGCTGTTTAAATTGATAAAAAACGGTTGAGGACGGATATTATTAATCAGACTGAAGCCATAAAGGACTTACTTATCTCTTATAAGTATTTGATTACCTTGTCACGGTGTCTGGATGTAAATATAACTGGGTCTCTGAGTATCAATATCCTCTAAAAAGCTCTTTATTTATAGCTTTTGGAGTCCCAATATTGTCCTTCTGAGGGGTCCAGGGGCTCAACAGGATGGAAACTGAGGCTAGCAGGGTAAACAGTGGTAGCCTGTCACGTGTTTTTGGTGCTGTAGCAAGGGTAGCATCTAATTCCACAGGGTATGGGGATTATTATACTTTATAATTGATGTTTGGACTTGTGAAAAACACTAATCTGTCCTTTTTATTCATTATTTAATTAATTATCCTTAGTAAATGTTCCAAGTAAGTTTATAATTATTTTAATAGACATACATACAGATATTGTGATGTCAGGTGAGTTCTCATTATGTATTAAATAATAGAGTAAAGTCATGATATTGATTTTACTCCTTATTTTAGTAATTCAGTTGATTTACTAAAATAATTACTTAAAAATGTAAGTCATGGGTATTCATGTAATATTTTTACATCATAATTTTTCTTAGTATGTCAAAAAAATATTGATTTCTAGAAATTATCATAATAGTATATCAAAGTATTTTAATATATTTTTAGAAGTATTCAACATCTTATTTTCGACATTTTTGGTACTTTGAATTATATTTAATAAAAAATAGGTATAAAGGTTATTTAAGTATTTTTATATAATTTTATGTATTTTTGGACTATCTAATATCCATGGGAACATTTATTACATATGCAGAATGTTCCGGTGTAGGTTGTAGCATGTTTATGTGGTGCCTAGGTTTCTCAGGACGCCTGTCACTTTGTCAACCTGTAGTCCCGTGGTGGCGAATTTGTCAGAGGCCTGGGGCTGCATACATGGCTTTGACAGAGTGACAGAGCTGTAGCTCAGCCCTGCGCGGGTGCATTGGCTGCTGCGTCTGCGTGCAGCAATTGTGACAGAACACATTTCTGTCTGTAACTCCTAAAATGTACACAACACCTCAATTCTGACTGAATTTTAGGTTTGAAACCTATACGTGACAATAAATGTGAAATATTTAATTGGCCAAAAAGTTCAATAGTGGTGCCATGGTATTTTGGTCTTTCTTTCCTTAATTATTTAAAAATATAAGGAGTTGGATTTTAAGGGTGGGGTCAGTGAGTGACCATACCTAATTTTGGGTGAAGGATCCATTTTTGTGATAATATTTATGGTTTTCCTACTCCTTCTTAGATTAATTTTATTATTATTATTCTTATTTTATTTCTGTTACTTTTGCAGCTTGCTCTGCAATAGTAGCAAGCTGACATTCCCCCACTCCAAGATATGGCCATATCTGAAAAACATCTGGAGCATGTTGGAAAAAAAAGAAATTCCATCTATGTTTCAGTTCCTTTTGCTGGCTCTGTAGTTTCTAAGATGTATTGGTCCATCAGGTATATTATTCTCTGGTAACCATTCATCTTTTTCTGCAGATTCTCCTTTGTATCTTACTAATTATAGTCTAACATCTTTTCCTTGCACTCTCTCTTTCTTGTCTCTCAATATCCTGCTGACTTTCCCTTTTTCTTTCACAGGGTCAGGTTCCATTGAGATTATTGCTTGAGGGAGGGTTCTAAATTCTCTTGGTTGAAGGTGTTTTACTAGGATGACAGGAAATACTGGCTGTTTTCTTGATAATTCTTCACTCAAGATTACTTCTACAGCATTTTTGCCATGCATCTTTTTGATAAAAAATGGTCCAACAAAGGCTGGTTTCAGTTTTCTGTTACCTGCTAGATTGTTGAAATTGGTTGTAGATATCAAGATCTGATGTCCTATTTTAAAGTCAGGTTCCCTATGTGATTTGTCCCATCTTTTTTTGTTGTGTTCTACTGCTTCTTTTACACATTTTTGAGCATGATTATTTGCCAGATATATCATTTCCTTAAATTCAAGAGATTTTGGATGAATGGTGGCTAAGTTATAGTTCAAGTTATTCCTAGGGAGATTTGGAATCCATCCTCTTTCTAGTATGAAAGGGGCTTCTTTGGTAGTAGAATTTTTACTGCTGTTATAAGCCATCTCTAGAGCTGGGAGTAGGCTTACCCAATCATGGCAATAACCATCTGAGTTTTTTTATTCTAGAACAAAGCTAAAGAAACTTCTTAACATATCTTCTAGGGTCTGTATCATTCTTCAAGCTAATCCATCAGTTTGGGGATGGTATGCTGTAGAAAATGCTAGAGTAGTACCCAGTATATCATGTAGATTCCTCCAAAACTCAGAGGTGAATTTGGGGTCTCTGTCACTGATTATAATCTTGGGTATACCAACATCAGCTATGATCCTATTCCAAAATAGTAGAGCTACATCCATAGCAATATCTTCTTTGTGGTTAGGTAAGAATTTTGCCTTCTTAGAGTATCTGTCAACTATAACCAGGACAGAGTTATATGAATGAGTACCTCCAGGGGGGAGGCCGGTGACAAGATCCATATTAATGATTTCCAATCTAGTTTTGGGTTCAGAGATCTTCTGTAGGATTCCAAAACTTTTTCCAGTAGTTTTATTAGGTCTTTGACAAGTCTCACAGCTAGTAACATACTTGATAGTGAGTTCTTTCCAGTCTTTCCATCAAGCAGTTTTTTTTACTTTCTCCAAGGTTCTTTCAGTGGATAGATGCCCTGATGAACAGTTGTCATGGCATTCATGGAGTATGTGTTGTATATGTTCTTTGTTGCTTAGTACTAATACACTAGAATGTTGGTGTCTGTAGTAAAGGAGACCATCCCAAAAGTTAAACCTTCCTTCTTTATAGGGTTTGAGTAATGAAGCAGGTAAACTATTTATCAGAGCTTCTTCTGGGGATTCACATTCCATAATGGTAATCAGCAGCTTGATTTCAGGGGAGTAGTTGTCCCTAACTAGATTGAAGAAGGCAGTATCTAATTCACATAAGTGGATCCCCATTATTGGAGCATTCAATGCAAAAAGATTGATGTTCAGGATAGGAAAAATATCTTGATCTTCAGGGTCATATGCTGGATTGTTAGAGTAATTAGGCAAAGCATTCATACTTAGACTATCAGCATTCTGATGTTTGGCTCCAGCTTTATGCACTATAGTCATCTGAACTCTATACTGTTGTATAGCAATTTGCCACCTGAGCATATGTCTTCTGGGAGTTTTCATGTTCATAAGAGTTCTTACAGCATTAAAATTTGTGATTACTTGAAAAGTGGTGCCTTCTAAGTAATAGTGTAGCTTTTCTAAAGCCCATACTAGTGCCAAACATTCCAACTGACTGGCTCCATATCTCTTTTCTGTATCTTTGATCTGTCTAGATATGAAGAGTACTGGTTTCTCTACTGGTCTGTCTTCTTCTATCCTTTCTTGATGTAGAGCAGCTTCTAACCCTTCCATACAGGCGTCAATGTAAAGTTCGGAGGGCTTGGATTAATCTGGTTGGATGAGTAAAGGAGTAGAGGTCATAGCTATTTTTAGTTCCTCAAAGTTTTTCAGTCTCTCATGATTCATTTAAAATAGAGTTTTGTGGTTGCATACTTCATACAGACTCTTAGTTAGCATAGCAAACTTTGGTATATATTGTCTGTAATAACTGAAAAAAATAATGAAAGACAGTAAATCTGTTTTGTTTTGAGGAATAGGTCTGTTCATGACAGCAGCTATCTTATTTTGATCAGCAGCTAGAGTTAGACCAGAGACTATATGTCCTAAGGCTTTCAATTCTCCATAGACAAAGTTGCATTTCTTCATGGAAACCTTCAATCCTGCTCTGGAGACAGTCCGGAGTAGTAATCTTACTTGGTTAATATGAGTATCCCAATCATCAGAGTACATGATAACATAATCTATATATACCATCATCCATCCTTGTCTTATGTATGTACCTAGAACTGTATCCATTGTTCTCTGGAAGTGTGATGGGGCATTCTTTATACCAAAGGGCATCCTAAGATATTCATGTATTCCCAGATGACAGATTATTCTCATAAACTTTCTGCTTTCAGGGCTTATAGGTATCTGGTGGAAACCTTTAAGCATATCCATAGTAGTGATATATTTGGCCTTGGGCAAGTTATGTAGAGCATGATCAATCCGGGGTATAGGATGATAATCTGCCTGAGTATAATTATTGAGAATTCTGAAGTCTCCTACCATTCTTGACTTGTAATTATACCAAGCTATGATTACAGGTGTGGTCACATCTACCTGCTCATTGTTCCCTACTTTCCTTAATACTTGTAAGTCTATCAGTTCTTGGATATGTTCCTCAAGAGCTATTCTAGAATTAGGACTAGAGGGATAAGCTGGTATTCTTAAGTTTGGAGGATAAGGAGGCTTAATAGTCAATTTTAATACCATGTCATTTCCTTTGATATCACCAATGGGGTGACCTTTAGTACAAAAAGAATTTTGGTTCACAAAGCAGACTTTCAATATATCTTTCTTCTGTTCCTCAGAAAGTTTAATATTTAGAGCTGCTTGAGAGAATTATTCTTGATTAAAGTCTTCTAAATGATTTTGATAAGTGGAAGAGGGGAATTTAGATTGGATGGTGCATATCTTAAACTTCTTGTCCCAATTACCACCCACTTTAAAGTATCTCCCTTTACTCTGGAACACATCTATACCATATAGACATAAAGCATCATTACCTATTATCAGGTAGTCACATAATCCTTTGAGAAATACCACAAATTCCACTTGTATTCTCAAAGATCCTTTAGTATGGGGTAATATTATAGCAGCAGTCCATAATCCAATTGCATTCATGGTAGAGTTGCAAGAGCTAAACTTGGCTTTTGGGATAGGCAGAAGGTGTTCTTTCCAATTGGGATCCCATTTGTTTAAGAATTCAGTACAGACACATGAGCAGAAAGCTCCACTATCCAGTAATAACCTTATAGGTTTGTCTCTATAAAATCCTGTTGCATAGCAAGTTTGACCAGTAGTATAACTCTTACCACTCATAGGTTTAACTTTTGATGGTTTAACATCCGTGATATGTATAGGAATTATGGTATAATCCCATTTTTGGGGAAAACTAGAGTCCCCATGGATGTTATTTATTTCTATAGAAGTGCCTATATTTCCTTCTATAACATTAACAGGGTTGGTCAGGATCAATTCACATTCAGAAAGGGATCCTTCAGTATCAGCTATATCTTCATAGTTCTGATTCCCTTCAACCTCCTGCTCTCCTCCCAAGACTGCTATCTTTCTTTTTGGTAATTGGCAGTCTTGTCTCATATGCCCTGTCTTGTTACAATTCCAAAAAGTTCCAGGAATTCTCTCTTTTTCCCTGTTCTAATTAGGTTTCTTATTATCAGAGGGGGTTGTTCTCTGGTTTTTTTAATGTTGAAGTTCTCTTTAGGTCTAGAAGTTAACTTCTTGTCTAACCCATTCATGTCTATGACTTCTTCTAACAAATTGATTAGAGTTGGTAAGTCAGCATCCATACTCATCCTGCATCTTACACTATGGTTAAGATTTCCAGGACACAAGTTGAGGAGTCTTTCATTTACTTCCTCTTTATCAGCATCTCGATAGAAGCAATCTAGTCTTCTCTTCTGTTCCAAGCACCATTTTTGAGGCTTATCCTTGGAGGGATCAAATGAGGATTTTTCGAAATTTTTCATCATTTTTCTTTTCCACATTCTAGAACCAAATTGTTCTTTGATTAGAAGTTTCCAAGAATTCAATGGTAAGGATCCCACTTCCTCTCTTTTAATAATAAACCAGTCTAAAGCTACTCCTTCAAATAGTCTGGTCAACCTGACTACAGCTATAGCTTCAGGTAGGTCATAAGAGTTAATGGTGTAGTCAATAAATTTAATGAAATTTATATCATTATATTTTCCTTCACTGGAGAACTTATGCCATTTAGAAATTGGGGGTAAAAGTTTGAGGGCTTGTTCCATTTCTGGGGTAGGACTAGGCCTGAATGTGTCAATCCTATGCATTCCTAGTAAGGGTGGTGCATAAGGAGTAGTTGTTTGTCTGGGAGGTTTTGGTTCCTCTGTGGTACTCCCCAAGGGGTTGGTCAGATGGACTTTTAAGTCTCTAAGATCATTCTTGATCAGATTAAGTTTCAGGTCCACTTTATTATTAAGCAGATATAATTTCTCACTAAGGTACAGAATGGAGCTGTTAGTAGTATTTATTACTTCTTCTTTTAAATGCTGAAAAGACATAATAAAATCTTCTCGGATACCTCATATCATATTCTCAATTTTTCGGGTCTGTCTTATTTTACCTTGATTAATTGTTTCCAATAATTGTTCTGTATGCTCCTTGATATCTTCCATTCCTACAGAATTTGTTTTGTTATTAATTAATCTGGCAAATACTGAGGTTAACTTATCCATTTGGGTATAAACACCGTCCAAATTTCAACAAACAATCTTGAAATTATGGCGCATATAATTAGTTAAGGAAGTAATTACATCAGAGTTTGGTTTAGAAAAGTTAGTGGGTTCAGAATTAGAGGCTAATTGTTGTGCACCTTTTTCAAATTTTGAGCTAAGGATATTATCTGATCCCAATCCTTCTTTCCCTTTGGCTTTGATGGGGAAGAAGATCTCTTCTTTCCTGAGTGTCTGCCTTTCAGTTGGGCTAATTGATCCCAAGGATTCCACTTTTCTACATAGGATTCTACCTCTTTCCTTGGAATCATTTTCTGAAGAGCTATCTGGGTAGCTTTTGCCTGGGAGATTATCTTTTTCTAAGATACCATGTCCTCCTTGGCTTGGGATTCTTTGAAAACTTCCCAATATTTCACGTGCTCTATGACTAAGTCTTTGATACTGGCTTCCTTGTCCAGATTCTGCTGGTGTGGCTGCAGGGAATCTTCTTGTAATGGAGGGGGGCTTAATCCTACTCCCTTCTCTGGCTCTAGGTTGGGGGAGGGCAGAAGTACTTGGGGCTGTTCCTTGTCCATCAAAATTTGATTCATGGGTTCCAGTCCCCTCATGGTTGTCATTATTGGTGGTATCACAGTTACTGGGGGCTCCTGGAAAAGATCCATAGGAGGGAATTCTCCCTGAGGCTCTTGTGTTACATCTATTCACATTGAATAAAATGTTGATAAGTATTTTTATACAGAAAAAAATACATAAAAATGAGTTTTATTTAAAACTCACTCAAGTTGATATTCAAAGGTACCAGGACTTTATTGGCATTAAATTGGTCATAGGTAATCATACGGGGTCTTGGTGTGTCCCAATGAGGTCTTCACCCGCCCAATCAATATTTTCAGGACATCCAGAGATATCTGTGACTTCTTGATTCAATAAATCAGTTACAGTGGTGGTGGTTTCTGGTATAGGAGGGCTCACTGATGGTAAAAGGTTATTTTATTGGTCAATAAAATATATTAATATTCTTTTAATAGAACTAATATGGTAATACAAGTTTTATAATTACTTTAATATTTTAAAAAGTAATTTATAGCATATTTCTTCCAAGCTTTATGTTTTATTAATAGGGCCTGGAAGTTGATATGCCTCTCAAGATCTTCTTGTTCAAGGAGTTTATCTAAGTGTATACGTGCAGAAGAGATATTAAGTTGCTCAGCTCGAGTTAAAGCTTCCAAACCAGTAGGTTTATAATTTTTAATATATTCTTCTTTTATTATCTTTAAAAGATTTAAATAATAGATTATTAATTCTGAATTGGTTTTTAAATCCACTGCAAAAGAGTTCAATGATGAATCACAGTTAAAAAGTCAGATAAATTTATCTTTGATTTAATTTTATGTTAAATGTCTGTTCCAAGGTATTAAATATAACAAAATGTAATATTTCCTGGCCAGACCCTCAATTGTCAGCCTCCTGGATGCCAAGAACCTTGCTATCCTTTAGCTACCAGAGGTGATAGAATAAATGATAAATATATTATTTGATAAATGCAGAAAAAATCCATAAAATATTTGGATAAAGCTTATTGCAAGGTTAATTGGTTTGGATATAGTTTATTTTTATAAATCAATATAGATACATTGATTATTAAATATTTTTATAGAGGGGCCACAATTATATTGGGGATATTTAACACCTCTCTTCAGGGAATTCAGTATGAAAAGGCGTAGGCCGGGTTACTTTGAGACCTTTAGTTTAAAGTACATTTTGATCAAAGATAATATTTATATAAAATAAATGGTGGAGTGGCGGGGCTTTGTAACCAAGCTGCCACGACAGAGAAAGGATAATAAGACTCACTGGTATATTTTTAAATCCTTTGGGTACCTGTTTGGGATGTGCATTGATGGGTTAAACCTGTATACTGGGGTTATAAGGTTGTTCAGCAGTTTAAATTGATAAAAAAAGGTTGAGGACGGATATTATTAATCAGACTGAAGCCATAAATCACTTAGTTATCTCTTATAAGTATTTGATTACCTTGTCACGGTTTCTGGATGTAAATATAACTGGGTCTCTGAGTATCAATATCCTCTAAAGAGCTCTTTATTTATAGCTTTTGGAGTCCCAATATTGTCCTTCTGAGGGGTACAGGGGCTCAAAGGGATGGACACTGAGGCTAGCAGGGTAACCAGTGGTAGCCTGTCACGTGTTTTTGGTGCTGTGAATGGTTAGCATCTAATTCCACACAGTATGGGAATTATTCTACTTTATAATTGATGTTTGGACGTGTGAAAAACACTAATATGTCCTTTTTATTCATTATTTAATTAATTATCCTTAGTAAATGTTCCAAGTAAGTTTATAATTTTTTCAATAGACATACCTAAAGATATTGTGATTTCAGGTGAGTTCTCATTATGTATTAAATAATTAGAGTAAATTCATGATATTGATTTTACTCCTTATTTTAGTAATTCAGTTGATTTACTAAAATAATTACTTAAAAATGTAACCATGGGTATTCATGTAATATGTTTACATCATACATTTCCTTAGTATGTCACAAAAATATTGATGTCTAGAAATTCTCCTAATAGTATATTAAAGTATTTTAATATATTTTTAGAAGTATTCATTATCTTATTTTCGACATTTTTGGTACTTTGAATTATATTTAATAAAAAATATGTATAAAGGTTATTTAAGTATTTTTATATATTTTTATGTATTTTTAGACCCTCTACTATCCATGGGAGCATTCATCACATATGTAGAATGTTCCTGTGTAGGTTGTAGCATTTTTACGCGGTACCTAGGTTTCTCAGGCCGCCTGTAACGTTGTCAACCCGTAGTCCCGCAGTGGTGTACTTGTCAGAGGCCCAGGGCTGCGTACACAGCTTTGACAGAGTGACAGAGATGTAGCTCAGCCCCGCGCGGGTGCATTGGCTTCCGCGGCTGCGTGCGGGAATTGTGACAGAACACATTTATGTCTGTAACTCCTAAAATATACACAACAACTCAATTATGACTGAATTTTAGGTGTGAAACCTAGACGTGACAATAAATGTGAAATATTTAATTGGCCAAAAAGTTCAATAGTGGTGCCATGGTACTTTGGTCTTTCTTGCCTTAATTATTTAAAAATATAAGGATTTGGATTTCAAGGGTGGGGTCAGTGAGTGACCCTACCTAATTTTGGGTAAAAAATCCATTTTTTTAATAATATTTATGGTTTTCCTACTCCTTCTTAGGTTAATTTTATTATTATTATTTTTATGTTATTTCTGTTACTTTTGCAGCTTGCTCTGCAATATTAGCAAGCTGACAAAGAGAGCGTGCAGCAAAGCTCAACCAGAAGCTCATCTTTGGTGAGTATTGATTTAATTGATCTAATTAAAGAAATTAATAATAAGTTAGTTTTCATGATAGGAACCAAGCTTGCAATACCTCAATCAAATACCCAAGAAATTCCATAAGTTCTATGGTGAGTTTTGGGATCAAATTGGATATGGGAATTGCGGATTTAGAGTCATTGCTAAATCTGTTGGTTATGAAGAACATGGTTAGTTTAAAGTTAGGAAGGAAATGATTGAAACATTAGAAAAAAATAAAGCATGCTACATTAAGATGCTTGGCGGTGCAAAGGAGGTTGAAAAGATTAAAAAAAGACTTGATGTTGAAGACATCAATCAAAAGATTCCCTCCTCAAAATGGCTTGCTAAATTAGACATGGGTCAAATCATAGCAGGCACATATTCCAAAGCTATATGTTTCATTTCATTGGAGTCATGTGATGCTTATACTCCAATGAAAAGTGGTGTTACTTATCAATCAGATCCAATGTTTATTTCCTTTGTAAATAATAACCACTGGCTTCTATCATTACTTGAGGGAGAAATGATTCCAATCCCCCCCATTGTAGCAAAACCACGTTCCTTGATTTCTAAAAAAGCCTCTGGTTGAGTTGATCATCTAAAAGATCAACTGCAAATGTATTCTAAATTATAGAGATTATAGACTTTGACTTGATTTCATCATTGGGTTTCATATAAATTGTAATTCTAATGCAGCTAACAAGTTCTATTAATATAAAGGTTTATCACATTTTGAACATCATTATGTTGAGTGCTTTGAGTTAACATCATTATATTGAGTGTTTTGAATGAGATTTTAATGGAAAGTCAGTTCAACTTGTGTTGGGCTGATTCACTCAAAAACTTAACTTATGTCAAGCTTGGGATGGGATCAGCTTAACACAAGTTGAACTTGTTTTTTTTGGTGTTTTTACTTTAGGGCTGGTCAAAAGACTTGTATTTTTTGGGCACTTTTACTTTAGGGCTGGTCAAAAGACTTCTTCAATTTTTGGGCCCTTTTACTTTAGGGCTAGTCAAGTTGAAATTAATTTAGGGCTTGTCAAGTTAGTTGTATTTTTTTTGGTGTTTTTACTTTAGGACTTGTCAAGTTACTTGTCTTTTTTTTTGGTGTTTTTACTTTAGGGCTAGTCCAGTTACTTGTGTTTTTTGGGTCTTTTTACTTTAGGGCTAGTCCATTGGATAGTAACAGATTTTTTCATTTTTATTTATTTATTTATTTATTTTCAACCAAAAAATGAACATTCTTTGATTTTTTGGTTGATTTCTGTTTTTTTGGAAGGTTTATTTAGTTTATGGGGTGTGTTAGTACCCTTTGATTCCTTTTCCTTTTCCTTTTTTTGTTTTTTGCTCACCGCGGTCCAGTGCCTTGTGGAAGTCCACACGGCGGAGGACTAGGCTTGGTGGGCCGCACAACTCCTTGAGCCATGGGGGGTTCTACACGGCTTGGATTGGACTGTGTGGCATGCCACACGTCCTGGATTGGACCATGTGGTGTGCCACACAGCCCTTTCTAAACCGTGTGCATGGATCAATGAGCCTTGTATTTAACATTACCCATAAATATACCTTCCAAAAAAACAGAAATCTACCAAAAAATCAAAAAATGTTCATTTTTTGGTTAAAATAAACAAAATAAATAAATAAATAAATAAAAAACTGGTACTATCGAATGAACTAGCCCTAAAGTAAAAAGAACAAAAAAAACTAACTGGAATAGCCCTTGAATAAAAACAACAACAAAAAATACAAGTAAATTGACAAGCCCTAAAGTAAAAACACCAAAAAAAACCAGTTCAACTTGTGTTAAGCTGATCCCATCATAAGGAGGAGATACTCCTGATGATGGAATCAGCGCAACGCAAGTTGAGCTGAATTAACATTAAAATCTCATTCAAAACACTCAAATAACTCAAAACACTCAACATAATGATTTTTTAAAAATGTGCTAACCCTTTATATTAATAGAACTTGTTAGCTGCATTAGAGTTACAATTTATATGAAACCCAATGATGAAATCAAGTCAAATTATATAATCTCTATAATCTAGAATAAATTTTCAGTTGATCTTCAAGATGATGAACCCAAACAGAGGCTTTTTTAGAAATCAACAAACACAGTTTTGCTAAAATTGGCGGGATTTGAATCATTTCTCCCTCAAGTAACAATAGAACCCAGTGGTTATTGTTTTCAAAGGAAATATAAACAGGATCTGATTGATCTGTAACACCAATTTTCATTGGATTATAAGAACAAAATGACTCCAATGAAATGAAACATATAGTTCTGGGGTATTTGTCTGCTAATATTTGTCCCATATCTAGTTTAGTCAAACATTTTGAGGAGGGAATCTTTTTAATTATATCTTCAAAATCAAGAATTTGTTTAATCTTTTCTACCTCTTTTGCACAACCAAGAATCTTAATGTAGCATGCTTGATGTTTCTTTAATGTTTCAATCATTTCCTTTCTCACTTTAAACCATCCAGGTTCATCATAACCAAGAGATTTAGAAATGAAACTAAGTCTGCAATTCCCCTATCTAATCCAATCCCAAACCTCACCCAAGAACTTATGGAATTTCTTGGATATTTGATTGAGGTATTTTATGTTTGGTTACTATCATGAAAACTAACTTAGCATTCATTTCTTTAATCACATCAATTAAATCAATACTCACCAAAGATGAGCTTCTGGTTGAGCTTTGCTGCACATTGTCTTCCTGTGAAAAGGATTCTGATTCCAAATTGAGTAATCCCAATTCAATTTCAGTCTCTTCCAATGAAATATTAAATTCAGATTCTGATCCTTCCAACTTCAACTAACAATTCATCATTATGTAGTTAGTTCATTAAACCCAAAAAATGAACATTTTCCAAATGAAAAGACTTACAATCTTTCTTCTTTTCTTATTTTGCACCCTTCCAGTCCTATTTTCCCGCTTGATTTGTTTTTCAAAATTCTCAAACTAAGATGGTTCTCTCTGCTTATCTGTAAATTTTGGCGGGCCCCTACTTGATTTAAAGACTTTTTTTTCAAGTATTGGCTTCAATTGATATTTTGTGATCTTTTGAATGATAAACTTCAATAGGCCGCCTTGCTCATGATCTGGAGATTCCCATATCATTGCATTCAATTTTTCACATAACTGAGGAATTCTCAGCATTTTTTCTACATTGTACTTCAAAAATTCAAAAGGATCAACCATTGGTGAATTAGGAATAATTAATCAAAAAGCATTAATTGCATAGTTATTTGAACAATCAAACTTAAGCCAACTTACAGAACTAGAACTGCAAGGGTAATAGGCCAACCTCCACTGAGGATGAACATCTTTGGGTACAAAAGATCCTCTGAATGCTAGAAGTTCACTTATTTGGTGGGAACAGGGCAAACCCATAGTCTTGGAGTATGAATTGGCACACACTTTTCCATCATTATCACGTTTGAACTTCTCAAATTGTTACCTAATATGCTGAATTACCTCTAAAGACAATTTTTATCCCAATGGTAACAGTTCAGGTGGGAGAACTGTCCCTACCTTAATTCAAGAGTTGTGTAGTGATGCATGAACCAATTTAATTTTATTTGAAAATGTTTGGTCAAGTTTTTTACAAACATCCAAAATGTTTCCCAAAGAGTTTGCAAGGAATTGTTTGAAAGTGGCATGGGCCCCTTCAACCCAAGAAGTTGTTTTGTTTCCAAAATCTGGGTTTATAAAAGTCTAAGCTGTTACAAAAGTCTCTGTTGTAGCAAAACTTTTATTTTCCATATACTTGAGCACATCCTCATAGTCTTTCAAAAAACACTATACAAGTCAAAAGGTCAGAACCCAAAACTAGGAAGAATAAGAAGCAATTATTTGGACCTATTCTGATTTCTGCATCATTGACCCCTGCCTCCTCCTTGGTCTTAGAGGCCCTGTACTTTGCCCATAGAGTCATAAAGCTTTTCCATCCTTCAACGTCATTAACAAAGCACCCTTTACAGTTTGCTTTTATTTTTTTAGGCAAGTTCCAAGTGCAATATTTTCTTGATGACTCTGGGAAACTCAATTCAATTGCACAAATCAAGCTTTTTCACGGTCCTTCACAAAGACTTTTGGAAGTCTCTCAGGATCATAAGCCAACTCCTTTAAGGCATTTAAAGACCAACTGTAGAACTCAAACATTTCTTTTGTTATTAAAACAAGAGCTTTTTTGAAAGTTTTCTGGTTTTCTGTCATTCCTACAACATGCAATAGGGGGATTTTGTACTTATTTGGTTATAAGTACAATCCAAAATAGAAATATGATTGAGTTGTTTGGAAAGCGTTAAGGACTCTGGGTGGGCCAAGAATAGGGCCTACAAGTGACCCTCTCCACTGAATTTTTACCAATGAATCCAACTTGATTCTTCAAGCTGTTTGTAGAGTGCCTCCATAACACTTTTCCCCTTCAGTTCTTCAAGTGCTACCTTCCGCTTAGTGTTATAGATTTTTTGGTCATCAACATAATTTGCACCATCAATCTAGCTCAATTTTATTTTAAGTTGTAACGTATTGAGCCCATCATTCATGCCTTCTGCTAGATTGTCTAAGGCCACCCCCAAGATTCTCCTCAGTTGAGGATGCACAGAGGGATGTTCTGATGGTTGATGGTTATGTTGAGTTTCTTTGTAGGAGAGTTTCCACCAGGGGTCTACCTTTGTGCAACCTGCATGGATTCAAAACTTGCACCCAAACCTCCTGGTGTGAGTTTTCCAAGACTTTTTGGTAAGAAGTTGCCCCAAGTAGGAACCATGTCAATCACAGGCCAAATCCACATATTCATCTTTATTTGAGTTAAAAACGGTCAGGGCGTAACCATGCTTCATAGCCCATGTTTAAAAATTGTTTTGCGCCTCTTCCCTAGTGGAAAGGCTCTCATGGGAGGTGGTTCAAGTAGATCTAGTAAACATTCATTGGTTATTGTCATAGTTTCATAGGTGTCATAGTTTCATAGTTTCATAGCTTCATAATTACAAACCTTCAATTAGTTTCAATCAAATTAAATCAGGCAAAGAACTCAGTAAAATAAAATTTTACTCACAACCAGAGGTCAAATCCAACTGTGAAACATTTTGTTCCTCAATTGTCACCCTAGATGAGGATGCAATTGGGGCTTCCAATTTTTCATTACCCAAATTCTTTTTTCCAAAGCTTTGTTAATGGAACTATTGATGTAGTCCTTCAAAGCAGCCTTGTCACAAGGAGGGCTTGCCACTGTTCCCATAATGCAAAAAAATTGCAATGCTACTTCAGTATTCAATCCAACCTTCAAATGAACAACTGCAAAGTTTTCTCACTTTTGAATAAAGAAAGATGTGTCAAATTTTACTTTAATATCTAGGATACTTCAATTAATTTCACTTTGATTTCAATTTAATTTCTCTTTGGTATTGCCAAGTGTGGTCCAACTGTCCCACATAGTATAAGTTGATCCCAAATTTGGGTTGAGGGAACCCAAGTGTGGTCCAGGGGGGTGCCCAAAATTCTGGCACAACTTCTGGGGGGTTGCTGACCCCCAAAAAAGGTGGATTTGAGCTGTGTACAGGGGTAAATTGCTCAAAATTGCCGTTTCTGGGGTGTAAACAGCTCCTATACAATTCCCCAGGGGTTTTGCATGTTTGGAATGGCCCTTTGTAGTCGTCTATGGGCCCCCACAGCTGAAATGGGCCATGTAGGGCCCTCAAAAACTACCACATGGTTGGAGCCATGAATTCATCACCCTGAAGAAAAATAAACATTTTAAAATTTGAAAAAAATCAAAACAATTTGCCCAAAAAAAATAAAAAAAGGAAAAAGATAAATAAAATACAATACAATTTGATGTTTGAATAAGATACAATCAAATACAAAAATCAATATTATCTTTGAAGAAAGAGGGTGGGGGCGGCATGTCCGCCGGCCACACCCCCCCATGTGAGAATGAGACCAGACCCAGGTGAGTCCTGGGTCCCACCAATTTTTATTTCTTTATTTTAGTTTTTCATTCTTTCATTTCTTTTTTTTTATTTTTTTGGCCATTTCTTTTATGTTTTTGTTTGACCCACAAAGGTTGGTAGCCGTGTGGCATGCTACACAACTAAATTTGAGCCGTGTAAAATCCCACACAACTCACATGTAGCTGTTTGTGGTGCCACACAACTAAAAACCATTGTGTGGGGCTACATAACTCAATTGAGTTGTTTAGAGGCCACACGACTCAATAAAAGTTGTGTAGCCTGCCACATGGCCTATTTGAGTTGTGTACACAACTCAAATGGGTTGTGAATTTAACATTACCCTTTCTGATATTCATGGGGGGGAATTTGGTTATTCTTTTAGGAACCAAAAATAAATAAAAAACCTGAATGTATACCCAGGGGGTTTTGGAGTCGGAATAGACTTGCAAATTCATTATGCCTTTGGATCCAGTGTTAAATCAGATAATTATCTTGGTTATTTCTTGAAAATGAAATCAATAAAAATCCACTCAATCCAGGTTAATATACCTAAATGAATTTCTTTAGGGTGATGTTAAATTCACAACTCCCAGTCATGTGGGAGTTTTGTAGGGCCCTGCACGGCCCAATGGACGCGTGGGAGCCCATACACGCGTCCAAGACGCGCATGCAGGAAAAAAAAGCGTCTAGACTCGCCCAAGGGGTTGTCTCAAACACGTGCAACCCCTGGGGGGCCGTATACACCCTGTACAGGGCGTATTTGAGCCGTGTACCCCCAGAAACGGCAGTTTGAGCTTTGTTTGGGGGTACGCGGCCCCCTAGGGGTTGTGCCAAAGTTTTTGGGTCCCCCTAGGTTGTCTTCAGTGTTTATTCTTTTTATTTTTATTTATTTATTTCTTTTTTATTTATTATTTATTTGTTTTTTTTTTAAACCAAAAAATCAACCTTTTTTGATCTTTTGGTTGATTTCTGTTTTTTTTTTTTGTATTTTTATTTAGTTTATTTTGGTTTGTTTTATACACTTTTTTTTTTTTTTTTTTTTTTGCCCACCAGACTTGTAACCATGTGGCATGGCTACACAAATACATTTGAGCCATGTAGAGACCCACACAACTCAAATGTGGTTGGGCTGGCCGTGTGGCATGGCAACACAACTACATTTGAGCATTGTGGGGCTCTACACGGCTCAAATGTAGTTGTGCAGCCAGCACATGGTGGTCTTTTGCCGTGTGGAGTACAGCTCAACCACAGTCAAATTGTGTGGGGTCTGCACAGCTCAGGTGTAGCCCTGTAGCTGTGCACACGGCTCATTTGAGCTGTGAATTTAACATCACCCATTTTTTTATCAGAAGATTATCATCAAAATTCATGAAATATTGAGAATTTTTCCTTTGAGGAAGTTTTTATAATTTTCTTACTACCTTTAGGTGTGCATGATAGCACAGAAAAATTGATTAAATTACATCTCAACCACCAAATGTTGATTTTTGTAAATCAAAACCAATCAATGTGAATTTTAACTTAACCCTGAACAACAAACTTGCAAGGCACTCATAGTAGAAATTTGGATTGCAAAACATCAATAAATTTTACCTTCCATATACCAAAAGGCATTCAAACACTCACCCATCCACTGATCTAAATTACACATAAATTGTGTCAGGGATTCAATCTGTATTGCTAAACCGGGATGTGGGTAAACCTGCAAAAACAAGACAAAACCAATTTTAAAATCAGTTAATGACTTAATACAGCAGTAAAACTGTTAAAAGGCAATAAAAATTGAAAAATAACAGAGTATTATGAGTAAAATGCCACCCCTTGATCTCTATAAAGAGACAAGGGACCTGACTTCAACTGAAGAAAGCCTAAAGGAGCTTTGTTTACAAATTAGACTCACACCCTTTAAAGTAACAATAAATGTTACAACTGCAAAAGGACTTTCCACACAAACTTGGAGTTGATTAGTTGATTATTTGATGATTTTTATACTAAATTTTGGGTCCCCAGTCAATATTATTTGTGAGATTCAGGTGAGTGGGCTTGTTAACTCTTGCTATATACTGGATCAATAATAAATAATAAAATAACTGGCGAAGGGACTATAGGGTAAAAGCCCCCCTCTTTCAAGTTAACAGGAGCCCTCAGGGGACTCAAGGAAACATCAGGGGAGTGCCAGGCTCTCCCTGGTTTCGTCCTCAAGGGATCAAAACACCATGACATCATAGCCAATGATTAATAAAGAACCAGTAATCATTGGGTTGGATTTTCAAGGTAAGGTTTTGGTTTAAATACTCAAAAAGGTTAGTAAATTTGTCCTAGGAGTGAGAAATAAGTCAAATGGAGGTTAAAGAATTCCAATAAAACCTCAAAATAATTGTATAACTTCATTAAAATATAGCTTGATCATGTATTTACCTCTTAATTCTAAGTACCTTGGCATATATTATACATATAGAGTATGTATACCCTTGGCAATAATTTTATAAGGTTTATAGCTTAAAACTAAGCTCTGAGCCCTCAGACTGGACGCAATCAAAGCTCATTGGAGTGTATTAAATCATAATTGGAGTGTATCAAAGTATAATTACATCCCAAAGAGGGATAATGTTAAAATATGTAATTTATCTATACAGAGTAGAGAGTATGGATTAATATAATTACCATAACTCAAAAATGGACTATGAAACCTCTGTGTTGACGCACTTAAGGCTCAGAGCAGTATACTAAAGTATTAATACATCAAAAAAAGGGATAAGATTAAATATGTAATTAATATATACAGAGTAGAGAGTATGGATTAATATAATTACTATAACTTCTTCCCAAAGTGATGGAACAATTTGGGAACTTCTATATCAATATTTAGGACGCACCTGAGTACTAATAAATTAATTCAAAATTATATTGGATCCCCTCCTTGATAATATGTATTATCAAGTTTTTAATTCCATAATCAATACTCACAAAGACATACTTAAAAATTATTAGAAAATATTATCAAAATTTAACATATAATTATAGCACTAGTCAAAATTTCTGATTCTTGTCTCTATGGTGGGTTGAACCAGTGACCTTGGTATCAGATGATGCAGGAGGAGCCCAGTTCGTAGCCACTACAACAACAAGACATATCACTTGTGCAGACATTTTGACAACTGTATTTGTCTTGTGGCTGACACTCCCTACCACCAAAAGAAAAATTACCCTTCAGAGGAATTTTTACTTCTCTTAGAGGATCTATATTTCCTCAATACCATATCAGAGTTTTTGAGTTCTTTAGCTTCTAACCATAAGTCACTATCAGCTAATTTATTCTTACACCTGACTAGATAAAGTCTTACATCTTTACCATCTCTTCTAATAATCTTATGGCTCAATATCTTCTGAGGTAGTTCATCCTCAACATCCTGCAGAGGTGGGATTACAACTACTGGTGCTTTTCTCAGTGGAAAAATCTCAGTCTGTTTCATGAATTTCTTGACCAGACTGATGGGAAAGGTTGGATGTTTCCTGTCAAATTAATTTCTCAGAATAACTTCCATTGAATTCTTCCAATGCAAAAAATTCAATACAAATGATCCAACAAATGAATCTTTCAGATTACTATGCCATGCTATATTAGAAAATTTCACTGTTGAAACCAAGACCATTTCTCAAATCTTGATGTCATGATCTTTGTGAGTTCCATCCCATCCATTTTTTTTGTATTCTACTGCCTCTTTGACACATCTTCTTGCAAAGTTCTTGGCCTTAATCATCATTTCCCTAAAAAAATCAGCAGACAGATGTAGTATGATACTCTCGCTGAGGAGCATATCCTTGGGAATGCGTGGAATAAAACCTCTTTCTAATTCAAAAGGTGACATGTTAGTAATAGAATGTTTTCTGCAGTTATAAGCAAACTCTAAAGCTGGAAACAATGAAACCCATTCATGTGTATAACCATGATTTTCTTTGGAATCAATCCCATATGCACAATACCTTCTTATCATGTCTTCCAAATTTTGTATCATTATCTCTGCTAGTCCATCTGTCTGTGGGTGATAAGCTGTTGAGAAAGATAATTTAGGACCTACCAGATCAAATAAACTATTCCAAAATTCAGAAGTAAACTTTGGGTCCCTATCACTTATCATTTTTTGTGGAAAACCCACATCAATCACAATACTTGTCCAGAACAATAAAGCTATATCCATTGCAGAACTGGTTTCATAAAATTGCAGGAACCTAGCTCTTTTAGAGAACCTATCAACTATTACTAGTACACAATTGTGATTATCTTTTCCTCCTGGTGGTAATCCAGATACAAAGTCCATATTGATAGTAGACCACCTATCCTTAGGTTCTTCTATTGAATTAAGTAAACCATATTGCTTCACTGTAGATCTGTTAGCTTTTTGGCACCTATCACAAGAATCAAGTAGTCTGAGACAGTTTTTCTCCAACCTTGACACAAAGCTATCATCTTTATCCTACCTGTTGTCCTTTCTTTAGACAGATTTTGTGAACAGATATTATCAGGGAATTCATTCATCAACAATTGTATATGCTCTTTATTTACTAATACTACTGAAAAGAATTGGGCTGATTTATGATATAATAAACCATCTAAAAGCACTAAACTACCATCAAGTAATTCTTTCTTCCACTCTTCATCTAGTACTTCAACCAGGTTATGTCTATTGACATTTATTTGCATAATTTATACTAGTAATGAAGTATTCTTGTTGTTTTAATAAGAGTCAAATACAGAATATCAAAAGCTCTGTGCTAAATTACTCATTGAAATGGCCATGATAGCCAATGTATCCATAGTATCCTCAGGATCATAAGGTGGATTATTTATTTCATTGGGTAGTGCCCATTGTGATAAAAAATCCGCATTCTTATTTATAAAACCTTCTCTGTGAACTATTGTAATAGAACCTCTCCATTCTTGGATGGCAATTTGCCACCTCAACATATGCCTGTTGGGTATCTTCAAATTCAGCAGATACTTGAGAGATGTACATTCAGTAATAACCTCAAACTGACATCCATATAAGTAATAATACAATTTTTCTAAGGCCCATACCAAACACAAAAACTCTAATTAGGGCATATCAGAGTTAAGCAAACCCGCCATTAAAAATAAAAAACCCACTTATTTCACATCAGATGTGTGAGAGTTACCTGGAGATAAGTGGGTTTTTTCAAATAAAGTATTTAAAGGCTTCCACCACCTGTCCATGTCATCCACCCCTGGCTTCCCACCTCCTTCTAACTCTGGCCTCATCGGAAAAAAATTTGATTCATTGCTTTTCATCTCTTCATCACTATCCTCATCACTTCATCAATCTCATCACTTTATTGCTTTCATCACATCCAGCTAACTCTCATCAGATCACTATTCTGATCAGTTCATCACTCTCATCCATTTATTTCTTTCATTGCATCCATCTAACTCTCATTGGCTCACTATCCATATCACTTCATTGCTCTCATCCATTTATTGCTTTCATCACATCCAGCTAACTCTCATTGGATCACTATCCTCATCACTTCATCACTCTCATCACTTTATTGCTTTCATCACATCCTAAATCTAATTGCTTTATCCCTCTTTTCACTTTATCACTCTCATCTCTTCCTATTCTTTTTGATTCATCACTCTCATCCTCTCATCACATCATTACGCTCACCAATTAAACACTCTCATAGCCCTTCATCCCTTCATCCCTCCTACTATTTTTAAATGGCCCCTCAGCAATCCTCCCCCATCAAGTCCACTAAACAATCCAATGGACCAAAGAAAACATCACCCAGGAACTCAACATCCAACAATCCTCCCCCATCAGCTTCCAAAGGCTCAAGTCAGCTCAAGAGAGCTGATCACATCATCCTGATAAACTGGCTCAAAATTTGGTCCAACTAAAATACTTGCTTTGGATCGGACAATGAAACACCCCTTTGCCAACCTCCATCCTCTAAGTTCAATGGTTATCTCCTGATGGCCAATGAACTCAAGAATAAAACAAAAGGTAGGCCGGATCTGTCATCCAAACAGATGAGGGAGCAATTCAAGAATTATTGATCCAAGTAAAAAAAGGCCCACTCCATGTCAATCTCCAGCGGCTTTGGTATCACCAAATCTGACAAAGCCAAGGGAATCAACTTGGTGGTTGATAAGTTGGACTCCATTTTTCCTTTTTACATTCAAATGGATGAAATCTTTGGAAAGAAGGCCAAAATAACCCCCCTAGCTGCTTTTGATGCCCAACAATCTGATTCAGTTGACCCTGAGGACTTGGCTGGGGATGATCAGCCTAGCAATGGTGATCCAGAAGGAACCTATGAGTGGCCCCCATCCAATACCAAGGAGGATAATCAAATGCAATCAGCTCCAATGACATCTACTTCTGCGTTGATTGAGGATTCAAATCCAACCTTTGAACCCTCCCCTCCTTCTTTGGATTGCTCTCTTCCTGGGGTGCAAGAACTGGAGAACTTGGCCAATGAGGAGGATGTCATTCCTGTATCACCATTGCCATTAAAATCTGCTCAAGTAAGGAACCAAGTTCTTTTCTCTTCTTTCCAGTTAATCTGAACTGATTTAGATTCAAAATAAACAGGCTCATCCATTCCTGAATGGCCAAAAACTCAAGCCAATGGGGCCTACAACATTCCCTTTGAATGTGAGCAATGATGTTCCCACACAAACCTCCTCTGCAAAGGGAAAGCAAAAGGCCTCCAATTCCATAAACATCAACCCCAATAGCATTCAAAAGAGGAGAAACACTTCAAATTTTTCAGGCTTTGAGGAGATCATGGAGAAGCAATATTCAAGTAAGCCCATGAGATTATCCTTGCTTTCAAAATCAAGCTAATTCCTATTCCCCTCTGAAAAACAGTGAAATTTCAAATTGAATCTTAAAAACTTCAGTTTGAAAAGGAGAAGTGGGATTGCCAACTGGCTATTGATTTTCAAAAGCAGAAAGCCAAGAGTTTGTCTCATCAGCAAAAATGGGATGCTGAGCGGAATTTGAACCAGGCTGAGCTAGAATTTCAAAAAGAGTAAAAGGACAAGGATCAACAGCAAGCACAACTGCAAATGTAGAGGAAACAACTGGCAACAGAAAAAAAAGGATAAGTGGTCAATGGCTGCAGCATACATTTGTAGCAGCAGAACAGCAGATGAATTAAAGCAGATTACTCAAATGCTGGTCTTTTAAATATGTTTTCTTTGATCAAAAACTTAAAAAGAAACAAAAAATCATTTTTTATTACAACAATGCTTAGAACTATTTTTAACCCCACCAATAAAAAAACATTTTTTCTTTTTATTGATATTTTTTTCCTGCAGTATATTTTCCCACTCCTCAAGTCCCTGAAAGTGTTTCTAGTTGTTTTGTTGATTTTCATTGACATTGCCATTCTTGTATGAGTGGCAGTCTCCACAGAAGTAAAAGTACAGTGCTTGTACTTATTGGCTGCCCAAACCATTTTGACCACACCTTTTTGCTTGAAGTCAATTACAAATCCCAGGTCAGGAAAAACAAATTGGCCATCAGATACTTGATATTAATCTGTGTTTTCAATAAGTTGTCCATTTGATTTCCTGGTTGGAACTGCAAGTAAAAAGGAATACTCAGATATCTTCTTTTGACAAGAAGCCCTACTCTTCCCACCTCTCTGTGTGTTTTTCAAGCCATCTCCTTCCATCTTGTTCACTCCCAATCCTATACTTAGATTGGGGTGAGGAAAAAAAAGGTATTTGATTGTTTGTGTAACATTTTGAGGGGGATTGAAGCCTCTTTTGGCGAGAAGCCTTACTCTTCCCACCTCTCTGCGTGTTTTTTAAGCCATCTCCTTCCATCTTGTTCCCTCCCAATCCTATACTTAGATTGGGGTGAGGAACAAGACGGGATTTGATTGTTGGTGTAACATTTTGAGGGGGGTGGGAGAAGAATTGGACATTCACCAATAGCAGTTGAGGGATTGAAAAAAAAAAACAAAAAAAAACAGTTAGTCAAATGGACATCATTGGTGAAACTAGATTGGATCAAAAAAAATGAAACCAAACCTGGACTTGATCCCAATTTCACCAGAAACGTGATCACCAAAAAAAAAAAAAAAAAAAAAAAAAAAAAAAAAAAAAAAAAAAAAAAAAAAAAAAAACTACCAAAAAAAAAATCACATCAGCACCCAAAAAAAAAAACTTACCGGGGTGTGAGAGAATTGGGCTGGGCCTTTGGGTTGGATTGGGTTGGGGTTGGGCCTGGGGCCAGGTAGGCAGGGCCCAGGAACCAGGGAGGGGGGGGGGTTGGTTGGCCAGGCAGGGCCAACGCAAGGGGGAGGGAGGCGGGCCGCGGCAATCAAGAGGGGGGGCGCCAAGGTGGTGCCGGCAGGCGGTCCAAGGTGGTGCCGGCGGGCGGTCCAAGGTGGCGCCGGCAGGCGGGCCAAGGTGGGGCCCGCGGGTGGTCCAAGGTGACGCCAGCGGGCAGCGAGGAGGTTGGGGGGCCAAGGTGGAGCCGGCGGATCAAGAGGGGGGGCTGAGGTGGGGCTGGCGGGCAAGCAAGGAGGGGGGGGCCAAGTTGGGGCCGGCAAGCAAGGTGGGGGGCAGTGGTGGGGCCGGCAAGCAAGGAGGGGGGGCGTAGGTGGGGCCGGCAAGCAATGAGGGGGGGAAGTGGTGGGCCGGCAAGCAAGGAGGGGGGGCAGAGGTGAGGGTGGTGGTGGGCCTGGCAAGCAAGGTGGGGGGCGTTGGTGGGCACAGAAAGCAAGGTGGTGGGCCTGGAAAGCAAGGTGGTGGGGGCAGGGGTGGGGCCGGCAAGCAAGCAAGGAGGAGGGGATGGTGGTGGGGCCGGCAAGCAAGCAAGGAGGGGGGGCAGTGGTGGGGAAGGCAAGCAAGCAAGGATAGGGGGGGGTGAAGGATCAAGAAAGTGAGGAGGGGGGGCAGTGGTGGGGCCGGTGTGGAATTCAGAAGAGTAATTCTCCATTAATGGTTCCCAAGTTTTGAAGTTATTGATTCCTTGCGTCTGTAAACCATCAGTGCAACTGTTCACCCTTTGACTGAGAGATATAGAATTGAGAGTAAAGATCCTTCCAAAACCTATGACAAACCAATGTGATCCTTGGCAATCCAATGATGATCTCCTGATCTAACCATCCAGGTTGAGGGTGCAGTTTAAGTAACCTCCCCTTCAACGCTAACCTAAGTACAACTAGAAACAAGCAAGAATAATGAAATAAAATCCCTAAGCACAGAACCCTAGCCCCAAACCTATCCTTCCCATCCCATAATCCACATCCCATATCCCATATCCCAAATCCATCTGTATTTTCTGCCTTCCATTAAGTCCATTTGGTTTGTCCTTCTCATGAAGTGGCCCTCACCCCGTGCCCAACTTGGAGCCCCCCTGCATGTCTGCATCCTCCCAAGGTGCCATTCCAGATATATCCGCGCATTCTGATCTGCATCTTGCAACACACAATCCATTCAATCCATCCCACGTCTCCAGATGCTGAGCCCAATCTGACTGCTTCTGAGATGGCAGCACAACTTGCTGCGGCAAAGCCGCACCCATTTCTGAGTGTGCTACCCCTGATGAGCCCGCCGCTACTGCTGAGCGCGCAGCATGCAGCCAATTCCAACTTGCATCTATAAAATACCACCACATCCCCCCAACTTGAGTTCTGTTGCCAGAGACCCGCCACTATCTCACCTACCCCCAATCATACCACAGCTATCCCACCTTCCCCTCTGCACCCCTTCATCAGACCACAGAAAGAAAGAAAAAGACCTCATCTGCCACTCCTCACCAAACATGTCCTGCACGTACTTCAGCCAGAACAGCCTTTTGTGCCGCATCCTTCCAGGCCGGCGCGCCTGTGTCCCGTGCCAAGCCAGACACCACCGCTGCTCCCTATTGGAGGGCATGCCACACAACCGCCCCCAAGGTTTCCCGCGCAAGAGGACCCGTCGCAACTCCTTTGTGATCTCAAGCAACGAGGAGATTTCAACAAATGAGTGGACCCCGCCCAGCTTGCCTTGCAACTGTCTGAAACACGCCGCCCCAAATTCTCCATTGCACAAGAGTCACAACTTGGGCTTTCTGTTCTGCGGGGCTGGACCTCCAAGGCGCCAAGATTTTCCCAACTTTGCGGCCTTCTGGAATGCCACCCATGAGCGGCAGGTATGGATGAATGTACCAGTAATGGACCCAAGGATCCCAAACCATCCGGCTGCTCCTCCTCTTCTTCCACCGCTTCCCCCTACTCCTCCAAGACCAGCTCCTCCTCTGGTTTCATCTCCTCCACCGCCATCACCATCACCAGTTCCCAGGTCATCACCAGAGCCCGCATGCACACCGTCTCCTGTGGTGATCAAGTCTTCACTGGAACCCGCAGCCGCTGCAACCCCTCTGGCTGCAACTCCCAAGATCCCGGAGATCCCTCTAGTTCCTGCTCTTCCCTTGGCAAGGTTCAATGCAATGGTGAACGACGCAGACAAACTCCTCCGGCAATTTCTAGCGGTTCCTTATGCGCACACTGCTGATGCGCAAAGCAAGGTCTTGGCGGCTTTCAAATCCCTAGCAGTTGCAGCTTGCGCGGATGCAGAGGTAGTGATGAGGACTGGGAAAACATAGGTGGATTTCCCCTCCCTTTCCCTTCTTGCTTTCATCTTGTATCCTTCCCTGCGCCTATGCAAAGATAAGGACTTTTGCCGCGCCATCCTGAGTAGCCTTTGGGCTTGTGAGAGACCTTTGAGAGAAATAAGAGCCGTGCCTGAGATCTTCACTTTGAGAGAAACTGGCAAGAGTGAGAAATCCGCATCACTGAGAGTATCTGGTGAGAGTGAGAAAATCCACGCACAAGATCCGTGCTTTTGAGAGCAACCCACAAGAGTGAGGAATCCGTAAGAGTGAGAAGTATCTGCTCAAGGTACCTGGACCGCCCAAAACAAACTGCCACACATTTCCCCGTACCCATCTACAAAACAGAGAGAGTACAAAGAAAACCAGCCAAGTTCACAACCTTGAGAGAGAGAAAGAAAAAGAACCCGCCCAAACCCATTTGCACCTTCCATCTATAAGATAACCAAGAAAACTTGAAGAGATTTTTTTTTTGAAACACCAACCTCTTTCCAAGCCCGCGCCTTTGCTCTTTGACCCACATCCCTTCCACGCAACGCACTTTCCTAGTTCCCTGAATCATCCGTTGGAAATTGTCCATGAATTTGCTTCTGGAATGCGGGGCTTGTCCTTGCATGTGTCGCGCCATGCCTGTACATAAAAGAAAACATCCATTGCCAGAAATAATCCCAAAGCCAATCCAGAGAGAAGAAAATAAGAAAACAAACATTCTGGGGTGTCTAGTTTTTCCGGCTTTGAACCGGCTAGAGCACCCCCTCACCAAATCCAATCATATCCCCTATTCATCCATTGTTCCCCCCTTAACCTGGCTGCTGTCCCCAGCAGTCTGCAGTCGTTTACTTTGCCGGACGCGAAGCGCGCCTGGGCTCATCCTTGGAGGGAGGATCCGCGTTTTCATCCCCTTTGCTATCTGAACCAGCCGTCTCTTCAAATGAAGTTGAGCCTTGCGCAAAGAATTTTTTCACGTGCAAGGCTGCGGCCTTCTGTTTGAGCAGAGTTCCATCCAATTCCTCCAACTGGTAGCTACCTCTGGTGAACTTGAACATCACGCAGAAAGGCCCCTTCCACCAATTAGTGAACAGCTTCCCCCATTGAGTTTCCAGGCTCCAGTTGTAAAGCAGAACCAAGTCCCCCTTCCGCAATGGATCCCGGAATTTATGAGCGCAGCTCTTGTCCCAGTAGCAGACAGACTTTGTGCAGGTTGCCTTCAGTCTTCCAGACGCTTTCTCCAACGTCTTGTCCCATTGCAGGAGTTGCTTGGTGCAGGCCTTGACTAGATCCGCGGATGTCTTAACCTTCCACCAGTCAATACCCAGAAAATTCTCCAGCTCAATGTCAATAGGCAGCACATGTTGCTGCCCAAATAGCAGCTTGTATGGTGAATAACCCGTCAATCTCTTCACCAAAATCCAATCCGCAAAAAGAACAAGCAGAAGGGTTTCCTGCCACTGCTTGCCATCTTCATCATTGCGTCCTTGATTTGCTGGTGACCAGGCTCAATCATCCCCGTGCCTTCCAGATAGTACTCCGTCAATTTCCCAAACTTTTATCCGCAACTTTGCACCAACTCCGCCAAACATCCCCAGAACTCCACACCCCCATCAACCGTTACCAGCCAAAGTGATCCGTAACCTGCAAACCAATCTTCCTGCAGGAACTGACCAACTTTTTCCACCATAAGCTTCACCAGCGGCCGTTCTTCCACCCATCGCAAAAGATTGTCCTGCGCAACAAGGAGGTACGCAAACTTACCTGCCTTGATGTGCACAACATCCAGAGAAACCCGCCCAAACAAGGCTTCCTCTCCAGTGGGGATACCTACTTTGCAAGGTAACATCATACTTTGCACAACCATACCCATTCCCGCACTGCGCGTACTACCCCCAGCCATCAGAACCTCACCTGCAGCCGGTTCCTTGTTTCAAGCTTGACGCAATGGCCAAGATTGTCATGCAAACTTCCCAGAATTACCTCCTGATCCGCCCTTGACGTGCTGACCACAAGTGGTACCGGTGCGCTCTGCCGCCATAGCTGTCCTTCCTGCAGGTAGAAATTTCCCACTCTCTGCCAAATCCATCAAACAATCTTGGCTGGCGTGTCATCCCAAAACCAAAGGTCCCGCAAATACAAACTGAGGACTGCGTACCTCCCGGACTGATGGAGTGGAAGTTGCACACCAACTTCCATCACTCCTACCCTGATCCTCAGGGCCTCCACATCCAATGGTTCCACGCCTTTGTATGGATCATTCCGCAGATACCAAGACAGCGCTTCCAGCATTTTAAAGGCCTTCCATGGAACATGCACCACTGTGAAAGAGAACAAATGAAGGAACGCGACTCACCTGGTCATAGGCGCGTTTGGCAACGTTGGAAAATTGATCATCCACTCCAGCGCCTCTGCATCCACCAGAAGCATAAAGTGAATTCCCCATAGAAAATGCTGCAACCTCCGCACAATCTTAGTGACCCTGCAAAGCTCCAACTTTGGCTGCAAGTACCAGCTCTCCATTGGCGTAAACATAATGGACTCATAAAGAACCGGAAAATCTTTACCCTCATCCTCCTGGGTCAGCACCGCACCCGCGCCAAGCTCCCTTGAATCCATGGCCAACTTAATTCCTCCAGCGTCATAATCCAAGTTGCACGGTACAATATTGCGCCCAAAGATCTCCTTGAGTTTGTCAAAGGCAACATCACAGTTTGAACCCCAGGTCCATTCCACGCCCTTACGCATCAATGCCCGCATCAATGCCCGCAACAGACTAGCAACCTCCGCAAACCGCTTGATGAACATCCGTACATAGATAAGCAATCCCATGAACTGGAGAATGTGTGATACAGTCTTTGGCATTGGCCACTTGAGGACTTTGTTGCGTTTCTTTTCCACAATACGCCTTCTGTCAGAAGCCACCACATGTCCCAGAACCTCCAGCGCGGGTACGCAGACTGCTAGCTTTTTCCCCAACACCGTAGGCCCCGCTTCTTCAATCCAGAACAAGATCCGCTCCAGCATTTGCGCGTACTCCCAGACAAATCAGCAAATTTCTGGAGCGTCTATAAGCCTTTACCCTCCATAATCCATCTTTGGGACTTTGATGCCCACATTTTCAATGAAAATCTGCACCCCCTCTGGAAGATTTTCCTTCAGAATCCAGGTCATCTGAACTTGGTAAACTGCAACCAATTTAGTTGCACCTTGTGGCAGCCGCGTCAGTTGCATCCTGCCCAATCCGGTTTTGAAGGCAGTCATTGGACACAAACTCCAATTGAGTTTGTGCTGATTTCATCCACCCATCAAATCCACCAGCCAATAGAATGCGCACCCTGCCATATATTCCAGAAACTTGTCCATGCATGGAGGTCTTCCCGCGTCTTGGATTGTAAAAAAATTGAGCCGCTGCAGATCATGAGCAGATCATGAACAATCCATAATGACTTCCCATCCTGCTTAACCACCGCAAAGATTGGACTCAAGTAACTTGATTTTGATTGCTTGTAAAGGACCATCCCCACATGCTTGCGCACCAGCTCCAAGATGGGCCCACAAACCGCCCGTGGAATTGGAATTGGCTTGATCTGCAAAGGTTCATGCGGAACCGTTGGAATCAAATAAGGGTCTCCTATCTTGCTCTTCAGGTCCAAAAGCAAGCCCTCTTTCCCAGAAGACAAGTACCAATGTCAGCAAATCCCGTTCCTCTGCGCTTAACCAGCCCAGCGGTCCAAAGTTAAAGACCGCAACCTGCTCATCTGTAATCCGCTCCAAGTGTGTTACCCATCCTGTCACCTTCAGCGGAGATTTCCAAGGGTACCCCAACCAAGGGATTGGTCGGAGTGGTCCATTCAGATCCTGCAGAATTGCTTTGTTCCAGGGACGGACCTTTCACGAGGCCAGCTTATACTTCCCAACATTGCACCATGCCATCCGCACGCTGTAAGACTCCAAATGGTACTAAGCGGCAGGCATTTCTGTGGAGGGGAAAGGTGCTGATTAGGCTGCCCTCCTAAGAGTTACAATAATATTTAAATTTAACCGTAATTAAGAGCCAGGAACTTGTAAATAAGGAATCAGTTTAAGGGATTAGTTGGGGAATAGTTGGTAGCAATGGAAACAACACTATCTGAGGCAAGATTGTGCAGGAAAAGACTTGAACAAAATAAGTCAAAGTTTTTTCAGAGTTGAATGGAACAAGGCAGTTGTAAGTAACAACACCAACAAGCTAATCACTCTGGTTGTCCGCAGAAGATTAGGAAAGATCAAATCAATCCCAACCAACCTCCATATTCTCAATGAACCTGCCCAACTCTCCGCAATAAAGCGCTTGAAGGGTAACAGATAAGTGTGGGTGGCTGAACAAAAAAAAAACAACTTTTTATGAAGCTCTAGAAGCAAATAAATAACAGATTTAAACAAGAATAACCCAACACTTCTCAAGGAACTCAAGAATAGTGTGGCGGAATTCAAATTTAAAGAATAAAGGGAGGTGTAACACTCCAGGTTTCAAGCTTAAAGAAACCTCTCAGTCAAAGGTGACTGGATCCAGAAAGACAATAAGGGAAGGATCAGACCAGTATGGTCAGAAAAAAGGACAAGAGTGTTATAACACACTCAATAATTCCAACAGACAGAATTCTCTTCAACCAGAAAGGCTGTGGTTGGTGGTAAGGATCAGGGTCACAGATAGACGGATCAAAGATTGAGTAATGAGGCTCAAAGGGTCAAGGGCAATCAAAAGATATACCCAGCACAAAAGTTGCAGATGAAGGGGAAGAAGCCCTCCGGAATGATTAGATTAATGATGGATATATGAGATGGATTTTCCAAAAAGGCAGGGGAGAGCCCCTCCTTTTATAGACAAGAGGCCTGTGGACTATTTACAAGATATAATTACAAATGAGAGAAGAAAAAAAATATTTTTTTTTGGATGAAGATTGGCGACAGGAACTGCCTGACAAGGGAAAAAAAGCAAAAAATAATGATGAGGAAGATGGAAACCTGCTGGTGTTGAGGAAAACGGCGGGGGTAGTGGATGATGGGAGCAAAGGTTCTGATGGCCGCAAACAAGGGCATCAGAGAGGGATTGGGCAGATGAGTGACAGCGTGCTGTGTGGACAACAGTTTAATGGCCTAGGCAACGGATGGGGTTGGCTTGGAGATGATTGGTGATGGATGATGGGATTGGTTGATGGTGTAGTCACCAATGGCCACAAGCAATTCTTGCAGTCATTGATCAATGGAAGCCATCTGCTAGGAGAGGGTTGATGATGACAATGATGATTATGATTGTGTTGAGGATCAAGAAAGAAAGAGGGGGTGATTGGATGGCGGCAATGATTTGATGGAGGGGATGGCCACCCATGTGCGCTTGGCCAAAAAAATCAGGGTAAAGCATGTGCAAGGGGGAGATTTGAACAGAGGAGGAAAGCATTGGGTGACCAAGGAAGGCCTTCCTAGACCGCTAGGACAGGGAAGATCTGGGATAATGGTAAATGTGAGGGTACCCATAGAGGCATAAGAGATAATTTTTTTTTTGGAGGATGTATTGATGGATAAGGGAATGTAAAAAAAATTAAAAAATTTCCATTTTCCATGAGGTGTCCCGGATTGGTCACCACATCTCTCCCCAACTTGCAGACTGTCCCTAATCTGCACCTTGAACTTGAAGATAAAAAAAAGGAGAAATACAAGGACATTGAACAGAAGATTGGCCATTCCTTGATCTTGAGAGGGATTAAAGAGTTGGAAAATATCTTGATCAATCCAAAAGAGCCCTGGAAGCAGAAGAGATAGAACACAGAAGGCTTCCCAGGTGCTCACGTATGTGGCATACAGTAGAGTTTATAACAAAAAATGCAGCAAATAACCCTGGTGGTGCACAATTGGGAGGACTTACTTCTGAGATAAGTTGCCTCCACAACAATGAAACTTCTTGACTTAATCAGCAGAGAACCTTCTGGCCAGTTGAGTACCATCCAGCTCCTCCAAAACATAAGATCCACCTCTAACTTGGCAAACCACCCAATAAGTACCATTCCAGCAATTTGAGAAAAGCTTTCCCCACTGGGTCTCCAAAGATTGATTATAAGCTAAAACTAGATTGCCAGGGTTCAAGGAGTCCATGATTTTATTGGAGTGCTTTTTCTTCCAATACTGAACTGATTTTGCTCTGGCGTCCATCATCTTCTGATAATCTTCATCACAAACATCTTCACTTTGCTCCAGTTGCTTGGATCTAGAAACTAATAGATCAGTAGTTGAGGACACCTTGTTCCAAGGGATACCCAATCAATATTCCATTTCCAGATCCAAGGGAAGAACTGATCTTTGGCCCAAAGATGATTTCATAAGGTGAGTAGCCAGTAATCCTTGTGGTTGAGATTCAATCAAAGAAGAGAACAAGAGGAAGGAATTTGCAACCATTCTTGCCACTTTCACCAACAAGGTTAACAAGTGAAGCCTTCAAAGGATCATGGCCTTGTTCCACCATGCCTTGGCCTTTGGGATAATAAGGAGTAGTAACTCTATGTTGTCTAGGAATAGATCAGATAATTTTGGCAAGTTTGCCACCAAACTCAGAGCCACCATCAGTAGAGTAAGATCAAGCCAGGCCATAATGCATTGTCCAGGTCTCATAGAGGAAAGCTGCCACTGATTCAGAGCTAAGATTCTTAAGAAATTTTGCTTCAACCCACCCAGAAAAATCATCTCTAGCCACAATGAGGTACTTAGCACCACCTGCCTTAATATGAACCACATCCATAGCAATCCTTCCAAAAACACTGGACTCCCCAGTAGGATAACAAATTTCAGTTGGACTCCTAAGATCACGTTTTTGACAAACTTCACAACTCTTGCACCATTGAGAGACGGATTTCTTCAGAGATGGCCACCAGAATCATTTGGATAATTGTTGATAAGTTTTGGTTTCCCCACAATGACCAAGACCTTCATGAAGAATTTCAAGGATAGAATCTTGTTTAGAAGGGATAGTAACAACAATAAGAGCACAAGGATTTCCTCTTTTCATAAGCCCAGAGCCTTGGACAAAGAAACTAGAGGACTTTCTTTTAAGAGATCTAAATTCTTTAGCAGAGAGATCAGGAGGTTTCTGAAGAGTTTAAAGGTACTGCTCTAGTTTAAGCCAGAAACCTTGTTGAAAGCCAGAATAATCTTGAGAAGAGAAAGAGAATACAGGTTGGATTAAAGTTTCTTCTTCATCAAAATCAGTTCCAACATCAGATTCACCATCTCCAAGAGGTTGTAGATAAACCATCATACATAGTGAAAGATTTCCCAGGCCTGTGAACAATATCAAAAGGAAAAAGCTGGATAAAGGCCACCCAAGAAGTAATAGGAGCATTGGGGAGGCTGTGAGCATTGATTATTTCAATGATTGATCAAGCATCAACTTGTAGTTCAAAATTTTGGCCCCAGAGAACGGTTTGAAGTTTCTTCATCATTTTAGCCACAACACAAAGTTCCAATTTGGGCTGAGAGTACCTAGACTCTACATCTGAAAATAGCAAAGATTCATAAAGAGAAGCACAGTCCCAACCATGTTCATCTTCCTGAGCGCACAATCACAATCTTTCCCCTCATCCTCCTGGGTCAGCACCGGGCCTGTGCCCAGCTCCCTTGAATCCATGGCCAACTTAATTCCTCTGGTGTCATAATCCAAGTCCTGCAGTACAATATTGCGCCAAAAATCTCCTTGAGTTTGTCAAAGGCAATGTCAAAGTTTGAGCCCCAGGTTCATTCCGGGCCCTCAGGCCTCAATGCTGGCAACAGACTAGCAAACTCTGCAAACCGCTTGATGAACATCCATACATAGATACACAATCCCAAGAACTGGAGAATGTGTGATACAGTCTTTGGTGTTGGCCACTCAAGGACTTTGTTAAATTTCTTTTCAACAATACACCTTCCATCCAAAGCCACCACATGTCCCAGAGCCTCCAGCGCGGGTATGCAGACTGCTAGCTTTTTCCCCAACACCATAAGCCCAGCTTCTTCAATCCAGAACAAGATCAGCTCCAGCATTTGCGCGTACTCCCAGATGAATTGGAAAATTTCCAGAGAATCTATAAGTGTTTCCCCTCCGTAATCCATCTTTGGGCCTTTGATGCCCGCGTTGTCAAGGAAAATCTGCACCCCACCCCCTCCAGAAGATTTTCCTTCAGAATCCAGGTCATCTGCGCTTAGTAAACTGAAACCAAGTTAGTTTCACCTTGCGGCAGCAGCATTAGTTGCATCCTGCCCAATCTGGTTTCAAAGGCAGTCATTGGACGCGAACTCCAATTGAGTTTGCACTGAGTGTATCCACCCATCACATCCACCAACCCGTAGCACGCCCCTCCTGCCATAGATTCCAGAAACTTTTCCACGCGCAGGGGTTGTCCTGCATCTTGGATTGTAAAAAAATTGAGCCGCTGCAGATCATGAACAATCTGTAATGACTTCCCATCCTTCTTAATCACCATAAAGATCAGACTTGAGTAACTTGATGTTGACTGCTTGTGAAGGCCCGTCCCCACATGCTTGCACAACAGCTCCGAGGAGGGCCTCTGAGCCTCCAGCGGAATCAGAATTGGCTTGATCTTCCAAGGTTTGTGTGGAACCATTGGAATCACATAAGGGTCCCCTATCTTGCTCTTTAACAGTCCCCCCTCTTCAGGTCCAAACGCAAACGCTTTTTCCTGGAGAACAAGTACCAAAGTCAGTGAATCCTGTTCCTCTGCGCTTAACCAGTCTGGCAGTCCAAAGTTGAGGGCTGCAATCAACTCATCTGTAATCTACTCCAATTGTGTTACCCATCCTGACAACTTCAGTGGATATTTCCAAGGGTCCGGCAACCAAGGGATCAGTCGCAGTGGTCTGTTCAGATCCTGCGGCATTGCTATGTTCCGGCGACGGACCTTTTGCGCAACCATATTATACTTCCCAACATTGCACCGCGCCATCTGCACGCATCTGTTACCATAGGTCCTAGTCAAAACCAAACTGGGGCTTTTGCCTTTGCTCACAAGTGTGGCAGAATGATAGTGTTTTTGTGAAGTACCTCCCGGCAATGCACACTGAGGAAAGGAACTTACTTCCAGCGCTTGCATGTCACATGCTTCCTCCCTTCTTCCCACCTGCTCCTCACTGGTCAACCGCTGTGGTGCACCATTTGGGACACCTTGAAAAAAAAAAAAAAAGAAAAAAAAAAGAAAAAAAAAAGAAAAAAAAAGAAAAAAAAAAGAAAAAAAAAGAAAAAAAAAGAAAAAAAAAAGAAAAAAAAAAGAAAAAAAAAAGAAAAAAAAAAAGAAAAAAAAAAGAAAAAAAAAAGAAAAAAAAAAGAAAAAAAATTATCCTTGCGCGTCCTGCGTTGCTCATCATCATTGCTTGTCCTGCCTCCTCATCCTTGTCCTTGCGCGTCCTGCGTTGCTCATCCTTATACTTGCCCGTTGCGCGTCGCTCATCCTCATCATTGCGCGTCCCGCGTCCTCATCCTTGTCCTCGCGCATCCTGCATTGCTCATCCTTATCCTTGCCCATTGCGCGTTTCTCATCCTTGAATTACCAAACCCATCCCAACCGCACCTCCAAGCGCTTTTCCAATCCTCGGATCCATCAATCTCCCACCTCACTCAATCTATCAGTTGCCAATCTCAAGCCTGTCAGGATTTACTCAATCGCCTCAAGCCAATCTCCTATCCGCCCATCTGGGCTCTCACAAACTTCATCCGTCACCCTTCCTGAGACTCTCCCACCCTCTTCCGTCTTTGGCCAAGGGGTGGAGAGTGTTGACTGCCGCCTGCGGACATCCGTGGCGGTCCAGTTCATTTTCCTTTCCCACCCCGTCCGCCTTCGGACAAGGGGTGGGTGATTCCGGTATTGTCGCGCGCACCCATCCACAGACAGAAGCAAGTGATCACCTGATTTTCTTTATTTTTCCGCTCTATTTGTAGAATCCGTTGTACATAGTCTAACAGGGCCTCCTGCCCATATAAGGAGGGTCTCTCCCCTACCTTCTGGAATGGATCAAGGGGGAAATCAGCACACCCTTGCTCCTTGAGCCTCCATACTCAAACCCTTGATCCTTGAGCCTCCATAATCAAACCCTCAATCCTTGATCCTTATCACCAACCAATAGCTTTGCTGGTTGAAGAAGAATTTGTCTAATCAAATTCTTGAGTGTGTTACACCACTCCTGATCCCTTTATCCAACCATACTGGCCCTGATCATCCTTTGATTATCTTTCTGGACCCAGTCACGTTTGACTGAAGAGTTTTTATTAAGCTTAAAACCTGGAGTGTTAAACCTCCCTTCACTTCTTTTGAAGTTGAATTCCGCCACGCTACTCTTGAGTCCCTTGAGAAGTGTTGGTTTATTCTTGTTTGAATCAGTTCTTGTGTTGCTTCTAGAGCTTCTTCAAACAATTAGCTTTGTCTTGTGCAGCCACCCACAGTTATCTGGTACCCTTCAAGCGCTTGATTGCGGAGAGTTGGGCAGTTTCATTGAGAACCTGGAGGTTGTTTGAGATTGAGTTGATCTTTCCTAAGCTCCTGCTGGTGACCAGAGCTATTAGCTTGTGGGTGTTGTCACTCACAATTGCCTTGTCTTGTTGAACTCTGAACAATTCATGAATCCTTCTATTCAAGTGTTCCCCAACATCATCTTGCCTCAGATAGTGTTGTCTCCCAGCTACCAACCACTACAATCTTTATCCTCTTACTTTTGGTTCCCCATTTACCAGGTTCTGGACTTTGATCTTGGTTACATTTAAATATTTTTGTAACACTCAGGAGGGCAGCCTAAAAAAGCACCTATCCCCTCCACAGAACTGCCAACGCCCTGCGCCGTTTGGAGTCTTACACAGTCCTCACAAAGCCGGAGCTTTCTCCATGCATTAACCTTGGCCAACTAGTCAAAATCTGCCTCCAGACCACCCTTGCAAACCAACTCTGCGCCCGGGTCCTCCTCCTCCTCTCTTGCCAAATCCCGCATCCACTTCCCCAACCCCTGATCACAGATTGTGGTTTTTGAATTTCCCACAAGACAAATCTTCCACCTTCAACGCTTCCCTCCCCATCTCTGGATCAAACGTCATTTGCGCTTGGAACCCAAACATGAATTGCCATCCTAAAATAGCCTCCCTGAAATCAACCAATAGAAAAGAAAGTGGTTTACAGACCCTTGCAACCTCAATCTCTTCCTCCTCCACAACCCCATCCATGCAACATGCCCCGCTGTTAAGCGCGCAAAGCCCCATTGCGCATTTCTGCCAATCCAACCCCATTTCATCAACCAATCTAGACAGAAGGAGGTTCACCATAGGACCGCTATCCACCAGCTCCCACACCTTCTTTCCAGCAATCTTCATCAAAAAATAAGCCAGTGGAGTTGAAACCAATTTCATCCCTGCTAGCTTGCGCTCCGCATCATCCCAAGCCAAGTTCACCTGCTGCACCATTGGAGGGATCCTATTGTGTCCACAATCCTTCAGCGCTTGAACCATCTTGTCTAATACCACCGGCAACACCGCCTCCAACTTCTTCAAGGTCAAGGTAATAGTGGTTTCATTCCCCATCACCCTGCGCACAATTTCCACCACCTTCTTCTTCCCCGCCGGATTCACCGGCCATCCATCCGTTTTGGGAACACGCGCAATTGGCTTAGGATCTGCCAGCAGTACCCCTTCCTTGGCATCCACATCCATCCTTTCCACCACCGCCAACTCCTCCATTGCTAACACCCTCACTTCCGCTTCCACACATGGTGGTTGCCATACCCCAGGACCATTGACAATCCCCAGCAAAGCTTGAGCAGTTACCACCGGTTCCTGTCCTTGCGTGCGCACTTGCTCCATGAAAGTTTGATTCCCAGTTTTGGAGGAGATCCGCTTGCCTGTTGGGAACATGAATCCCATTCCCATGGGTAAAACCAATCCTTCCTTGAGGTCCTTTGTCATGTTATTGCACCCTGACCTCCAATGCCCCTTCTCCCCACAGTAATTGCATAATGGCAATGCAGGAGGATTCAATGGCAGGAGCGGTCCCCCAAGGTGAGGAGGTGGATTGCGCAACCCGGACAACATTCAACTCAGAAAGATCCGTAAATCCTTCATCAATTCTGTCATCTTGCTAACCTCTGGGCTTGTTTTTTTTGGTGTGGCCTGAGCACGTTCTGTTTTTGAGGGGCCCGCGACCAGAGCTTGTGTCAGTGCCGCCAGAGTGTGGGAAGCAGACTTCTTTGGCCCCGTTTTCAACAACCTTGCTGTGTCCTCCATCAGTTCCTCCAAGTCCAACTTGCTTTCCACCGCGCAAAAAATAACAAGGATGTCCGGAAGAATCACAATACTCCCATCCAACAACCTCTTTACCAGGTTGTTGTTGTACAATTGCCGCTGCACCCACCCACGGAGTGGGGGACTGAGTCCTCCCAAAAACTCCCTCTTCATCACGCCTGTCTGCCCCAATATCACCTTGTTCTTTGCCAGGTAACGGTAGATCCAATCAAACATTGCTACATAATCCCCCAATTGCGCTTGCATCCATACTCCGCCATTTGTGCTTGCTTCCGCCGTGGCTTGCTCAAAGTTGCTTTCCTAAAACCAAGGTTCGCGCCTTCCCCACCGCAACAAGATTTCCGCCTTCAGTTTTGGCAAATTGAGTTCCTCATAACCCTCCATCTCCTCCACATCCAAAAGCTTCTCTTCATCTGTGATGAAGAGGATGAAAAGCCAAGCCTTATCCAAACCTGTTGCACCTTCCATGTTTTCAATTCCTTTTTATTGCACAAGGAATCTCTCAACATCCGCAGTGTTGAACCGTATGTGAGGATAGTCCTGGGGCCTGATGCAAACTGGCTTGTGGTTGGTGCCATTTTTGGAACAAGGGACACCATATCCCGCCCCTGATGAGGGTTGCTTCCAAGAAGACAGAGGAGGAGGAGGAGGAAGAGGAGTGGGGGTAACGTTAGATGACCCTGCAACAGTCAATGGGTGGTACTGGGACATTGCGCTTGTTAGTTTCAAGATGCAAGGAACAAAAGATTACTTCCAGGCCAGACCCCCAGATGTGGAATTCAGAAGAGGACTTCTCCTTTAATGGTTCCCAAGTTTGGAAGTTATTGATCCCTTGTGTCTGTAAACCCTGAGTGCAACTGTTCACCCTTTGACTGATAGATAGAGAATTGAGATTAAAGATCCTTCCAAAACCTATGACAACCCAATGTGATCCTCCGCAATCCAATGATGATCTCCTGATCAAACCATCCGGCTTAAGGGTGCGGTTTAAGTAACCTCCCCCTCAACCCTAACCTAAGTACAACCAGAAACAAGCAAGAATAATGAAATACAACCCCTAGGCACAGAACCCTAGCCCCAACCCATAATCCACATCCCATATCCCATATCCATCTGTATTGCCTGCCTGCCATTAAGTCCATTTGGTTTTTCCTTCTCATTGATGAAATTTGAACAGGTCACCAAGACCAGGCTGAATGTATTTCAACAAAAGTTTAAAGTAATAAGTATAGAATCTGAGACAAAAATGAAATACAAAAACAACCAACGAGATAACACTGGTGGAAAGTCTGAAATTGAGATATGAGATTAAGCTCGAGTAATACGGCCAGATTGAGGAGTGACTACGCCAGTTGAGATGATGCGATAGAAGAGATTGAGCGCCTTGAATAACTGAGAAAAGAACAGATTGAGTGAGATGAGCAAGAAGTTGAGACTGTTGCTCTGAACCTCTTACTCGTTAAACTGGCTGCTTGACTTGTTCGCGTGCTTGAAGATGATAGTCAATATCAATGGTTGATATCTTGTGGATTTGTATAAGTTGGTTTGGTTGACTTTGGTCTTGAGATTATTGATTTGATTTTCATCAAGTTGAGTTGCTTGAGTTGGTTGATTGGTGGATTTGAGTTGGTTGACATTTTAAATGATCCGCAATTAGTAACAAAGTGAATCCGGGATAGAGACTTGCGGGTGGTGACTGAATATGGAGTATCCACAGTCACTCTGACTATAGCGGATCATTGCAGAGCAGGAAGAATCATATGTGTGAAAGAAATAAAACAAAATGAAAGAATAAAATGAAAATATAGAAAACAGACACAACAAGTAATGTGCAGAGCAGCACAACAGCAGATTAATACTGAAACATTTAACACGCCCCCGCAACTTCTCAATCAGTGAACAATAGAACTGAATGAGTTGATCAATCTAATGTTTGAGGTTTTATTGGCCGCTTTTGTTAGCGCATCAGCACTCATTGAGGGAGATGGAATCAATTTAACATCTATGAGCCCAGCTTTGAAGTCACTTCAAAGGCTCTTGGTTTTTATATCTATGTGTTTGGCCTTTGAGAATGACCCAAATTTCTTGATTTTATCATCAAGTCCTTTGTTATCAATTAAGTGAAGAGGGCACTTGAAGTTGAGGCAATAAATTTCTTTGATCAGTCTCTGTAACCAGCGGGCTTCTAGATGGCAGCTTGAAAGAGAGACGCATTCTGATTTGGTTGACGAGTGCATGATAGATTGCTGACGTTTGCTGTTCCAGTACAACAGACTCCCTTTGAAGGTACAAATGAATCCGCTCTGCAAGATACGGGTTTCTGGATCATCCGCCCATGTTGCATTGCTAAAACATACCAGTCAATCAGTGATTGACCAAGGACCAATTGTTAGGGTCAGATTTTTGGTACCGGATGGATAACGCCAGACATGTATTACTTCTTGCCAATGACTTAGGCCTGGCCGTTTGGAGTGTCTTGCTAGGCTAGATACGGCAAAGCTGATATCCGCACGTTCCAGGCAAGCAATGAAGTTTAATCTTCCTATTGGAGAGCAATAATTCATGTTTAGAGCCAAGAATTTTGCATGATTGTCATCGTCGGAAGTCTTGAGATGGAGGCCCGGTGTGAGGGGTGTGGAGACTGGCTTGCAATTGATTAAATCCATTTTTTCGAGTCCTTTTTCAATGTGTGGGGGTAAGGATAGATGAATTAAGCCATTGTTTTGCACCACCTTCATACCAAGGAGCGTGTTGGGAGGATGAGCAGAAGAATTCTTGAACCTACCAAGAAAGCTTTCTTCGAATTGTTTGGTGTTGCCTGTCACAATCAAATCATCTACATGAAAGAATACAACCCTCACCTTATCGTCCCCTACTTAATGGCACGGATCGCAATTGGATTCTTTGAAACCTTGACTTTTTATCCAATCGCTTAGCATTATATACCAATTCCGCGGCGCTTGTTTGAGACCATATAGTGATTTATTGAGCTTCAAATACTTTGATTTTCTGTTGCATCCGTACGGAGTTTTAATAAAAACCTGTTTGTTGAGTCTGGAGTGAAGGAAGGCACCCTTTACATTGAGTTGAAGAATATCCAGTTTTCTATCCGCTGCATAGGTCAGGAGACCCCTTAGAGAGGCGACGTTACCAGTTGAAGCATATGTGTTGAGATAGTCGAGGCCATACCTCTGATTAAACCCTTGAACGCATAGCCGCGTTTTTAAGATAGGAGCTTCACCATGAGCGTTGATTTTGATTTTGAACACCGGAACTGTGTTGAGAGGTTTGGTGACAATGCTTTTGTTGGCGCCCTCCCAAACACCTTGATCCTCTATTGTTTTAAATTCTTTCATGGCCAATTCCTTCCATTCTGGAATTTTCATTGCTTCTTCAAGAGTGGTTGGAAATCTGTCAGCTGCAAAACCGTATCTATTGGGTTTAACCAGGGTTTGTCTATCTCTGAGATTAGGTCGAAGTTGCTCTTCTAATATTGTGTCAGATTCAGTCTCCGACTCTGACTTGTCTTTAACAATCACAGGAGATTTGAGTTCGTCTGTTGTTGAGTTGTTGGCTGGATCGTCAGTTGCAGAATTGGGTGATCTTCTTGATTGAGTCATGTTTGGTTCAGTAAAATCTGAATTGAACTCATCCGTCTCAATCAAAACCTTGATGGGATTTTGAGAGTTGAAGATAACATGTTTAGTGTCTAAGATTTTGCCAGAGACGTTCATGACCTTGTAGGATAGGAGTGAAGGGTTGAATCCGACCAGAATTCCTGGCGCACCTTTCTCGTCAAACTTTGACTTAATGTCAGTAGAGTTGAGTCAATAAGTCACTGGAGTTCCAATAGGTCGGATGTAACCAGGTGGTAAATCTTTTTTATGCATTAATAACCACGGTGATACTCCGTCCTTCTCCTTTGGTATTTGGTTGAGCATTAGGCAGGAGCTGCATACAACTTCATGCCATAACAACTTTGGCAAACCGGCGTCGGAGATGATTGCTCTAGCTGATTCAACAACTGTTCTGTTCGCCCTTTCTACTCTTCCGTTGTGTTGTGAGTGATAAGGTTCACTTACAATCTGATTGATGTTTTGGTATTGATAAAAGTTCTGAAGTTTGGTGTTAACAAATTCTCCACCCCCGTCAGAGCAAACTTTGGTGGGATAGAAGCCGGTTTTTTAATGTTGATTTTCAATGATGAAGATGATTGTATCCACTGCATTGTTCTTAGCGCGCAGCGGAAAACAAGCTATATAGCCTGAGTGTGAGTCAATCAGGTTAAGAATTTATTGAAACCCTCCTTTTGACGTTGGATTTATTGGACCCATCAGATCAATGTGGATTCTTTCAAACAATCGATTTGCTGTTTGTTGTCGACTATTGAATGGTTTTTGAGTGATTTTCGACTTTTCACAGCTGAGGAATTCAAATTTGTGCTTTTGGTCTGCAGGAATTGTCACTTTGAGATATCTTTCCATCCTGTCAATGCTCGCATGACCCAGAGATCTGTGGATTTGAAGGAGTTCGGCACTCGAGTAGTAGGCTTGTTTAGGTTCAGTTGACATGTCAATTATGAATAGATTATTGATGATTTGTCCAGAGATAATAACCTTTCCTTGCAACAATAGGTAAAACATGCTAGGTTGCAGTTTTGAGTCAAAGGATAGGCAAGCACCTTGAGTCATCAGGGTACCGAGTGAAATCAGATTGATAGTTGATTCAGGAACCCAGGTGGCGTTTGATAGGATTAAATTTGCATCTTTGGTTGACAAAGCAACCTTACCCGTTCCTTCAATTAGAAGGGCTGCATCCTTCTTGCCTGTTTGAATAAGTTTGTTTTGATCACTGATAGACAGATCTATGAATTCCTGCTGGTCTACTATCATGTGCACAGAGCACCCAGAATCTAGAATGAAACGTTTTGACATCTGCTTATCGCCAATCGCTTTCCCGTCGCAGAAGAACAAGTAGAAGTGAGCTTTGTTCGTGGTTTTTGATTTTGCCTTCTTTGCTCAATTGTGTATGTTTGAGAGTTTTAACTTGGGAAATTCAAACCAGCAAGAACTGGCAGGGTGTGAAGTAACTGCAGGATTATGTTTTCCATTTCCGCACCTTGGGCCTCTGTACAGCGCTATATTCGTAGGTTCAACGTTTTTGGCTTGAGCCATTGCCTTGTTTTTATGTTGAATGAGGTGATTAAGTACCGTATCAATCTTCATGTCAGAGGTTGAGTGCATTATTTGTGACTTCATAGCTTGCATGTTTGAGGGAAATTTGAAAAGAACTAGATATGCAACAATGTTGGATGGCAAGTCAATCCCTATTTCAGACATCTTTTTCAAATACACCTTTACTGCAGTGACAAACACCTTGATGTTGGTGTCCATTGAAAGATGAAGAAATCCGTTAAAAAACCTGACTTGGTTTGCGGACTGAGAGCAAGCAAAGTCCGATTGAGTTGAAAGCCAGATAAGCTTGGCATCATCCTTGTTGACGTTGTCTATAACATTATTGTATGTATTTGAATCAAGCTTAGCAATGATGTGTTCAACAAATTCTTGATTCAGTTCTTCATCAAGTTGCCTTAGATCATCAGGATCACTCATTATCTCAAAGATTCCACGTAATTTGAATAATTTTTCAAACTTCTTTCGCCACATACTATAGTTGTCAGCCGTAAGTAGCGGTGTTGACTCTATCAATGATTTGATGGCTAAAGATCTGTAGTTTGTACTTGATTCCCCCCCTGGTCCTGGCGTCGTAGAAGGCCCCGGTTGTTCCATGTCGATTGGCGTGGGCTTTTAACTGTGATGAAATTTGAACAGGTCACCAAGACCAGGCTGAATGTATTTTGACAAAAGTTTAAAGTAATAAGTATAGAATCTGAGACAAAAATGAAATACAAAAACAACCAACGAGATAACACTGGTGGAAAGTCTGAAATTGAGAAATGAGATTAAGCTTGAGTAATACGGCCAGATTGAGGAGTGACTATGCCAGTTGAGATGATGCGATAGAAGAGATTAAGCGCCTTGAATAACTGAGAAAAGAACAGAGTGAGTGAGATGAGCAAGAAGTTGAGACTGTTTCTCTGAACCTCTTACTTGTTAAACTGGCTGCTTGACTTGTTCGCGTGCTTGAAGATGATAGTCAATATCAATGGTTGATATCTTGTGGATTTGTATAAGTTGGTTTGGTTGACTTTGGTCTTGAGATTATTGATTTGAGTTTCATCAAGTTGAGTTGCTTGAGTTGGTGGATTGGTGGATTTGAGTTGGTTGACATTTGAAATGATCCACGATTAGTAACAAAGTGAAGCCGGGATAGAGACTCGCGGGTGTTGACTGAATATGGAGTATCCACAGTCACTCTGACTATAGCGGATCATTGCAGAGAAGGCAGAATCATATGTGTGAAAGAAATAAAACAAAAAGAAAGAATAAAATGAAAATATAGAAAACAGACACAACAAGTAACGTGCAGAGCAGCACAACAGCAGATTAATACTGAAAAATTTAACACTCATGACACAGCCCTTGCGCTGCGCCCAACTTGGAGTCCCCATGCATGTCCGCATCCGCCCAACGCGCCATTCCAGATATCTGAGATATATCCGAGCAATCCAATCCGCGTCTTGCAATATGCAATCAGTCCAATCCATCCCGCGTCTCCAGATGCTGAGACCAATTCAACTGCTTCTGAGCCCGCAGCGCAGCTTGCTGTGGAAAAGCCGCACCCATTGCTGATTGTGCTACCCCTGCTGAGCCCGCCGCTACTGCTGAGCGCGCAGCGCGCAGCCAATTCCGACTCACATCTATAAAAGACAACCACACTGGCAAGCGAGGAGGGGGGGTGGTGGTGGGCCCGGCAAGCAAGGTGGTGGGGGCCGGCAAGCAAGCAAGGAGGGGGGGTGGTGAAGGAGAAAGCCAGAGGGAGGATTCAGCTAGGGTGGAGGGAAGAGGAGGATGGGGGGGAGGGGGGGAGCTTACCTGAGGACCTGAAGCTGCCTGGAGGGGGATGGAACAATTGGTTAGCTTCTGGTGATGGGGAGGATGAGGAGGAGGATGAGGAGAGCTTACCAGGGGTGCCAAAGGTGGTGGGTGAGGTGGAGGTGGTGGGTGAGGAGGAGGTGGTGGGTGAGGAGGAGGTGGTGGGTGAGGAGGAGGTGGTGGGTGAGGAGGAGGTGGTGGGTGAGGAGGAGAGTGGACCAATAGTTTGGTGGGGTGAGTTGGGTGGTGTGGTGGGGTGAGGTGTTGGGTCAGTTTTGTCTAATAAAAAAAAAAAAAAAAAAAAAGAATGAGTCAGCCTAGGATTCTTGGTTGAATAACCAAAGCAAAATGATGTGGGGCAATGAGATGATGATGGGGTTTTTGTGAAGATTGATATGTGAAGCAATAGAGATGTGAAGCAATAGAGATGTGAAGCAATGGAGATGTGAATCAATGGAGATGTGAAGGGATGTAGATGTGGAGCAATGGAGATGAGAGGTGCCTGAAGAAATGGAGATGGGATTGGTATGGATTTGCTGATGTGGATGGGTGTTTTAGATGTGATGGATGGTGGATGGATGATGATGCATAAATGGCAGGTTTCATGGCAGGTTTGATGTTTGAAATTGGCCATTTTGAAATACACCAGTTAGGGGGTATGTGTATTTCAGAAACCTGCCATTAAAAATGGCAATTTTTGTCAAACAAAATGGGGGGTTTCTGATGGCAGGTTTGCTAACTCTGATACGCCCTATTGTGAGGCAACATATCACTTCTCACTATCCTTGAGTTGTCTGGATATAAAACAAATTGGTTGTATTATCATTCATTATCTGTACTTGTTGCAACACAGCTCCAAGACCTTCCATACATTCATCAAAATATAGCTTAAATGGTTTCTTAGGTTCCGGATGAAATAATAAGGGTGCAATTGTCAGACTTTTCCTAAGAAATTCATAGAAATTTAACCTCTCCTCAGTCATTTTAAATGAAAAATTTGGACTGCATATTTTATACAGACTTGAAGGTATCATTCCAAAATCTCTATTGTGTAGTCTGTAATAGCCTGAAAAATCTAAAAAACTCTGAATTCCTTTAGTATTACTAGTTATGGGTTTTAGAAAAACATCAGCTACTCTGGTTTGATCTATACCAAGTGCCAGCCCGATCAGAACATGACCTAACTTCAAATTCAAGGTACCAAATTTTCAATTATCTCTTTTTTCCATAATTTCCAGTCCTGTACACCTACTGAAATCCTTCTGTCTCTATACCAATCTGAAGCTATACCCTTAAACAGAATCCTTAACCTGCTTGTAATTAGTTTATCAGGCAGTCCTGTTTCCTCCTTCAGAGTGTCAATCCATGAAATAAATTCAGTATGGTCATATTCACCTTCTCCAGAGAAATCAGGCCATTCTCTTATTTTTGGAAATGCTTGCAGTATTTGCTTCAACACTTCACCCTTACCAGAATCTTTGACCAGATAATCATCTTCTGCAGATTTTTTGTCCTTTTTCTGCCTTCCTTCTTGTTCTCTGATTTCTATTTCATGAATTTTTCCATTCTGGGAAAAACACAGTAATTGACTAACCATCCTGTCATGGTTTTGCTTTACCTTTAAATTCACTTCAGCAATTTTGGTGCTTAATCTTTCCAGACTTTGCTCTGAAATAACTTAATATTTCAATAGTTATACTTTAACAGAACATAGACCCTTGTGAAACTTATTTTCTAACAATTGTAATGAGTGACTTAGTTGTAACACCATGGAGGTCAATGAGTTGACATCCCTCTTAATTTCTATAGATTCCTTTGATGATTCTTTCAAGGATTCACCAATATTTGTCACCTTGTTATTAAAATTGCTCAAATTATTAGTTTGGACCTTCCTGAGGTCTAGCTCAATTTTTTTGTTGGTCAAGTCCTCTATGTCTTTCACAGAACTGGCCAAAATAGATTTAAGTTTCAAACTTTCAGAAACAATCCAACTGTATTTCTTGTCCATGGCTGCAAAGCCTTCTATACAATATTGGTTAGTGTGAACTACCACTTTTTGATATGAAGAGTTTCATTCAAAATAATATCAAAAAATTTATCTAAAAACATTTATGATTCTAAGGAGAACTTTAACCCTTCTTTGCCCTTTTGGATCTCTCCTCTTCCAAGAATTGGAACCCCCCTTGGAGAGATCTGGCTAATCTTTTCATTTCTCCATAGATGGAGTTCCGGTGCTCCCTCTTCTTCCTTATTCTCATCCCATGACTGAACAAAGTGGATTTCTGGTTGTTTCTAAAAGGCCCCTGGGAGGTTGAAGCCACTGGTTGCGGGGTTATCAACTCTGGCAACTTCTTTGTCATTGTTGGCTTGGGGGCTACAGGCCTTTTGATCTGGGTTGGATCCAGCACTCTGTCTCTTTCATCAACCTTTTCTTTCCCAATATTTTGATCAGGGCTCTGTGTTTTTCAGCGGCTTGGGTCAGGAACATACCCGGGTTCTGCCATTCCTGGCCTCCACTGCCTCCAGATAGGTTATTTTTTTCTGGCTGTTGCAGGTCAGCAAGTTGTGGCTCCTGGTGGCAGATAGCCACTTTCTTTGCTCAAAATTGCCAATGGGCACAAGCTCATCCCCCTTGCTTCTGGTTTTCATGATCAGTTTTGAGATTTGACAGGATGAATTGTGTCAGTGAGCTTACATTCCCAAAAATTTGGCTCTCCATTCTATTGTTTTATTTCTTTAAAAGAAAAATTTGCAACTTACGGTGAGTCACAATATCTGTTTCAGGAAATTGTGCTCTCTCCATTTGTTCAATGGAACAGAGACTCCCTTTGAGTCCTAAAATTTTTGGAAGGAAGCTTGGTTCCAATAAACAGCTGCAAGCTTGCCCTTGATTGGCCAGTAGGAAAGAAGCAATCAACAGTTTTTTCAAAACTACAGTGGGGTTTCAGAATTATGTATAAGCTTGACTCTTTGATCACAATGATTGAACTCTATTGCACTTACTATTTCACTGTACACCTTAGATAAAGACTCAAGCTCACTATGATTGGTTGGATTCCATTTTTTTGGGCTTGAAATAGTTGCTTTGCTATCCTAAACTAATGGACGCAAACAACCTAATCTCTTCTCCTTTGAATAAATTGCCAAATTTGAAATTTTTGGAACTAAGAACTGACAACTGACCTCTGTCATTAAGTTCAGCAGTCTTATGGCTGATGCTATGCTTTGCATAAATGGATCTGTGCTCAATCTATTCAGAACCCTTCCAATGGCTGATTTTTGATACTAGATTTACCTCTAAACAAATCAGTCTCAATCTTTTCTGTACTTGGCTAATTAGCAATAAACTTATGAGAATGCCAAGCGCAAAAAAAAATGTTTTTTTGGTTTTTTACTAGATCAAACAAAAAAAACAAAAAAGGTCAGAAACTTCAACTGGAAAAAAATGGATTGGATTTTTAATCCACAAAAAAACAAAATCCTGGTCTATCAAGCTAAAAGCCAGTTCTGCCAATTTTCAAAATAATGTTCAAAATTTTCTTTTTTTTATAACTGTACTTTTACCCAAAAAAAAAAACATAAATCAGTCAGAAAGTGGAAAAATACCACAAAAATGCGTACTTTAAGCAGAAAAAACACTGTTCAAGGCTATAAAATTTGATGAGGCCCCCAATTTTCAGGGATTTAACCTCTATTGCTACACTTGGCTGTGGTTAAACCTGCAAAAAACAAGACAACCAATTTTAAAATCAGTTAATGACTTAATAAAACAGTAAAACTGTTAAAAGAAAATAAAACTTGAATAATAAAAGAGTTTTATGATTAAAATGCCACACTTTAACCTTTGTAAAAGATAGGGGACCTTGATTCAACTGAAGAAAGCCTAAAGGAGCTTTGTTTACAAAGTAAACTCACACCCTTTAAAGTAACAATAAATGTTACAAGTCCAAAAGGACTTTCCATGCGAACTTGGAGTTGAGGAGTTGATTATTTGATCATTTTCATACTAAATTTTAGGGCCCCAGTCAATCTTCTTCTTGAAATTAAGGTGAGTGGACTTGTTCACTCTTGCTGTACACTAGATCAATAATAAATGATAAAATAACTGAGGAAGGGGATATAGGGTAAAAGCCCCCCTCTTTTAAGGTAAAAAGATCCCTCAGGGGACCCAAGGAACCATCAGGAGAGTGCCAGGCTCTCCCTGGTTTCGTCCTCAAGGTTTCAAAACACCATGAAATCATAGCCAATGATTAATAAAGAACTAGTACTCATTGGGTTGGATTTTCAAGGTAAGGTTTTCATTTAAATACTCAAAAGGTTAGTTAATTTGTGCTAGGACTTAGAAATAAGTCAAATGGAATTTATAGAAGTTCAAGAACACCTCAAAATTATTGTATAACTTCATTAATATATAGCTTGATCATGTATTTACCTCTTAATTCTAAGTACCTTGGCATATATTATACAGATAGAGTATGTATACCCTTGGCAATGATTTTATAAGGTTTAAAACTTACAACTAAGCTCTGAGCCCTCAGATTTGACGCACTCAAGGCTCATTGGAGTTTATTAAAGTATAATTTCAGTGAATTGAAGTATAATCACATCCCAATGAGGGATAATGTTAAAATATGTAACTTATCTATACAGAGTAGAGATTATGGATTAATATAATTACCATAACTCACAAATGGACCCTGAAATCTCTGTGTGGACGCACTCAAGGGGAAGAGAAGTGTATTAAAGTATTAATTAATACATCCCAAAAGGTGGATAAGATTAAATATGTAATTAATATATACAGAGTAGAGAGTATGGAATAATATAATTACTATAACTCCTTCCCAAAGGGATGGAACACTTTGGTAACTTCTATATCAATAGTTAGGAAGCATCTGAGTCCTCATAAATTAATTTAAAGTTATATTGGATCCCCTTCTTTATAATATATATTATCAAGGTTTTAATTCCATAATCAATACTCATAAAGACTTACTTACAAATTATTAGAAAATATTATCAAAATTTAATATGTAATTATAGAACTAGTCAACATTTCTGATTCTTTTCTTTATGGTGGATTGAACAAGTGACCTTTGTATCAGATAATTGAGGAGGATCCCGGTTCTTAGCCACTATACCAACAAGACATATGAGCTGTGCAGACATTTGGACAAGTGTATTTGTCTTGTTGCTGACCAATCCCTCATATTCCTATCAACACAAGGATTGAAACCCTGTAAAGGATAGGTTAAAATTTCTTCAGCAAGGGTAGGAGCAGCTTTCTAAGATGAAAATATGTATAATACTATTTTGTTTCTGTGATATATAATTTTTTGATTTTTGGATTAAATAAAATATCCTGGACGCATAGTTTCTCTGGATCTTCAAAAGATATAGAATGATAAATTCAAACCATTTTTTACTTTATCCATCTATCCAACTTTGTGAGAGTTTTATGTCTTCCATGACTCTTGTGGTTTTTCAAATTCAATGGTTTTTTCATAAAAGACTATTTTATATTTTGAAAAGAAAGAGGTAGCTCATGAATCAGTAGTTCTTGTCCCCCCAGAATTTTGAAGATGTTATGCCCTCCCCTCACCTACCCATTTATTCTTCAAAGGATTTTTCACAACCATATACTATTGACTTTCCCAAATTCGATATAAGAAGGTATTTTAATTACTTGCCTGAATCTGTATTTTCCAAATACTTTTTTTCTTCTTACAATATTAGGCAATATTTTCTAATACATCTTCATTTTATTACTTATTGCATCTAGTGATCACATTATACTATACTATTTTACTTATATCTCTTGTTGATTATTTCCCTCAAGTACTAAAATTTCATGAATCAATTCCTTTCTATGAATGGTTTGAGTGAATCTTTGACCTAAATCATAGTCTGGATTCATTTATTTTTGTTTAAGTATTTTTATTCATGAAGATTGCTTATGCTAACCACAATTCAGAAAATGTTAATTAGTATTTTTAATCCATGATCTTTCATTTTTGAAATGAAATGAATCAATTATTGTGCAATTGATAAAAAACAATTTCCCCTCCTTTAATCTCACATATTTCCAAATTTCCTTTTCATTTATCACAGGATTGTTGAAATCCTGAACCACCATGGATTTCAAAAAAGAATTTTACTAGATCAGTCCCGCCCTCCAAAAAATGAGAATCACTCTCTGAAGCAGAGTTACATCACTATTAATGAATTGAGTAGGAATTTTCATTCACTTTAAGGTTTGTATTCTCCTCTGATAGCCAAAAAATCAATAAAAAAAGGGAAAGAAAAAGACAAAACATTCATGAAATGATCATAATTTAAAATTATCAAATGCCCAATCAAAGAGTTTTATAAAAATAAAAGAGAAAAAATAGAAAAATAGGTTAGCCTCAACCATCAAGTGCCTTATCTAACTTTTTTTTCACAATGGAACATCATAAAGAATTGGACTTGATTTTCTTTTTATCTTTCAAAAAAAAAACTTTGGTAATGTTTGAAATGAAATTAGCTTGATTTTATTCAAAAATAAAAAATAAATTCTTAAATTATAAATAAAAAACTATTTGGAATTATTAGAAATAAGGAATAAAATAATTTTACAAAGAAATCTTATCCAAGTTGGTAGTAGTGAAAATGATAAAAAATCAAATTTTGAGTGGTGAAGATTGGTCAGTTCTTTGGCAATTAAGGTGGAAAAAATAATTGAAGATTTTGAGGAGTGATGTTTTATTCAAAATAAAAATGAATCAGAAACAGAAAAACTACAATCAGGGTTTTTTTATTTTGGAAATTCAAGCTTCAAAAATCAAAGATAAAAGACTGGTTGATTGAAATTAGAATTTAACATATTGATGATTTGCATGAAATTTTTCATATTTCACAATCAAATTTGATGAGAGTAGTTTTGTAAATCATTTGAGTTGAAAATTTTAGTTTTCATCCTGATTTATTTGTGCTAAAATATTTCCCCCTGAATCAGCTTGCAAATTCTTTTAAATAAAATTCATTATTATTTACTATATCTCATTTATTGAATTAAATGTTAATCGTTCAATATTAACTTGATCATATTTCAGTATTTACCACAAGGTTTCAACTAGTTGAATACTCTATATAAGACTTATCTGAGGCTCTCTATTTTATTTCCCTTCTATCCTTGTATAAGTTCATTATTTAATCCCCTTTAATCCTTCTTGCTCTTTTCCAGGCCTTCATTGGCCTTTCCCTTCTCCAAAAAACTCTTAGAGATTTAAAATTTTTAAGTAATACTTCCAATTTAAACTTCCATTCCTTTGAGATCCCATTTTGCTCTCAGCCGCTCTCACTGTCAACCCCAGGAGCTGCTTACCTAATCAGGCATCTCCTATTTCCTTTTGTCTTGTCTGTTGTTTTTTATTGATCCTAAATCTCTTGTTTCCTGTTTCTTCTTCTCTTGTCTTTTTCCTTCCAGTCCTTGTTCCCTCTCTTCTTCACCTCAGAAAAAAATCACACAAACACCTTCTGTCAACTCATCATCACCCTCAGATAAATTCTTGCTCAAATGCTTTGAACACAATTGAATGCTCTCTGATTTATGACTGGTGAGATTTTTCTTACTGATTCCTGTGTCTCACCATTGCTTCTTTTAACTGCTTTAAAATCTGATCAACCCTCCAACCTAGCCATTTCCAATGCCTTCAGCCCTATTTGCTATTACCTAACTCGCCAGTCCCCTTACTCACTCACCAAGCTCAACTTTCTCATTCACATAACTTTTCAATGGCAATCTGTTGGTTTCCTTTCTTTCTCAATTACTAATGGCTCTTTTATTTACCTTCATTTTACTCTCCTCAGCTTTTCCACTTTGTTGTTTGTAATCTATTTTCATTCATCTCAGAATTTTATGTTTAAAAGCCCAAGCACTCAACTCAATACAACCAACAGAAGATACAGTGGGATCATGGCCTCCTCCTCATTGAGACCATTCTCAAACAACAGCTTCTGCCAGGAAATTCTCAAAACTGCTCTGGAAACCACTCCCCATCTCTCAGAAGAGAACTAAAGAATCTGGAGAGACAAGATGAATTCCCTACTAAACCCCAGGGGAGTGCTCTTGGATCTTGAATCAGATTTGGAAGATCTCAACCAGAAAGAAAAAAATGAAATCCAACTTATCCTCATCTCAAAAGTTGATTTGCTAAACCACAACAGAATCACCACAACAACATCATCAGCACAAAAAATTCCAACTCTGCCAAAGCCATTTGGCAAGCCATCAGAGAATGATTCTCATCTTCTCAAGCCTCCAACCAAGCTTGAATATTGAATTATTTCCTCCACATCTCATTCTGAGAGGACAATATTAATGACTTTTTAACCAGGATAAGGAATGCAATTAAAAAATGGTGGAAATCAGAATTGACCTCCCTCAAGAAATCCTTGCCTATCTCAGACACTTTAAATTCCCATCAACCCTACAGGATCTCAAACTCCAACTCATGCATCCAGACAAAACCATAAAGGTGAAATTTTTCTGCAACCACCTTATCCAATTAAACAACAAGCTGAAAGCAGAAAAAGTAGAAAAATCCACCTTGATTGGCAATACACATCTGGTCTCTGGTAGGTCCAAATTAAAAATCCAATCCAGAATTTGTTGTGTGAAAGGCTACCAAAATCTAAAGCAGGAAAATAATCACTCTGAGGATGAATTTTTCCACCTCCACCCAGACAAGACTCCAGAATGGTGGAGAGAAAACCAAGAAAAATGGAAAGAAAAACAGATTTCAAAGATGGCAACTGCCCAATACCACACCTTTGTTAACAAATGGATCAAATTGAAATCAATCTTAACTGAAAAAATTCTACTTGACAGCAGAGCCTCTGCTCAACTCTTCAATGATAAAAGATTCTTCAAAAATCCAAGGAAATCCAAAGACAAGAAAATATCCACTGGAAAGGAGGATCCCAGTCTTCCAGTCAAAGGCATTGGTATGGTGAAACTGAGTTGCAAGAGCCAAACCATCACTCTCAGCAACTTTCTGTTTGTTCCAGACATTGTGGTCAACCTAATCAGCCCTGGAATACTAGTCAATAAAGGTTGTTCTCTGAGATCAAAAAAAAGCTGCTTCCAACTCCACCAAGACTAAGCCTACCTCATAGAAGTCTAAATCCTCAAGAATATTTTTGTAGTAAAAAACCCTCAAAATATTGGATGCAATAATGGATTGCTTTCCATCCTCTCAGAACATCTCAGATCTGCAAGGGATCTCAACCTTTTGCTAGGTCACACATCCATGGGTAGACAAGGAATACCAGGAGCTAAGATGAATCCTGCAATTTCCAAAAATTTCCTCTGTAAGGACTGAACTCTGGGGAAAATATCCAAATCACCCTTCAAATCTAAATCCACTTTGACCTCTAAGCCATTCAAAAATCTCCACCTGGACCTCATTGGACCAATCAAACCAGAATTTTACCCATGCAAGAGGTATATCCTAACTGTTTTCAACAACTTCACAGGTTAAATCAGGAAATTCCCACTGAGCAGCAAGGAGGATGCTCCCATCATGAAAATCATCAAGCAAAAGTAAAAAACTGGGGTACTAGCCCTGTAAAGTGTTTTCAGATGGTGGTACCAAGTTCACCAACAACAAGCTGGCCAAATTTCTCAAAGAGAAATTGTGCAGGCAACTGATCTCCAAACCATATCATCACAAACACAATGGCAAGGCAGAACGAGCTAATAGGAAAATATTGTAAAGTGTAAGTACCAACCTCAGCTCCTCTGGAATCCCCAGGAAGTTGTGGCCCAAAATACTCAAGGCCATCTGCATGTGTCTGAATCATATTCCTCAAAAGCAGTGTGCGCATTCTCCATGGGAGCTTATGCACAGCAGTGCTCTCCCCTTATCTTCCTTCAAGCCTTTGGGAATCTCAGTAGTCTATCTTAATCAACTCAGACAGAAAGGAAACAAGTTTCATCCAAAGGGCCTTGAAGTGAAACTTGTTGGCTAAAACCCTGACTTCAGATCCTATTGAATTCTATGCCCAGATGGGTTGATCATCTCAACCAAGCATTTCAAGTTTGAAAATGAATCTATCAACCAATTGGCCATCCCAAACAGCATTTACCTGGATTTTCAGCTTGAAAGCCTGGATTTTCCTGCTCCCAACCCCCCCCCCCTCACTCTCAACCCACAAAAGAAGACTGTCTGGCAAAGAACTTCATAGAATACAGAGGGGACCGCTCCAAGGACTTCCAGTCAGAAAGCCTTTCCAAGTTGGATTGGGGGGAGGAGGACAAATCCAATACTCCAACAATCTCACTCACCAGAACCAATCAAACTCCTCCGCCTTCTCCTCCTGAATTCCCAGCAAGAAAACCCAATCTCATCCCCACCAGAGCTCTCAGGAATTGGGAAAACCTTATGCACTACTACAAAAACAAAACATACTCCAAAGCAGTCTTGTGTGAAAATGAAGAGAAGTGGAAAGAGGAAATCAAAATAGAATTAGATCAATTCAAAGATCTAGATGTTTGGGAAGACTACAAGGGACCAGATCCAGCCAATCCCCTAGAGACCAGCTGGGTCTTCAAAATCAAAGAAAACTGCCACAACAACCTTTTCATCTTGAAGGCTGGGATCTGTGTCAAGGGCTACAACCAAATTCACAGGATAGACTTTGGAGAAAGCTTTTCCCCAACTGGCAAGGTCTTGTCTCTCAGGTACATTCTCCAGTTTGCGCTGAAGCATAAACTCCCAATCAAACAATTTAAAATCAAGGCCACCTTTCTTAAAAGCCCTCTGGACAAAGACATCATCATCAAAACTCCCAAAAGTTGTAATCAAAGATCCAAGTTCCTCCATCTTAAGAAAAGCCTGTATGGGTTGAAACAGTCCCCAAAAAACTGGTACCAAAACTTAACCAAATGGATCAAATGAGTTGGCTTTGTTGAGTCTGACAGAAACCCTTGCCTCAACAAAGCCAAGTACAGTGATTCTTTCATATTTTTCCATGTTCAAAACCTCATTTTTGTTGGCAAAAGAAATGGCTTGAAGGACAAGTTCAACTCCAAATTCAAGAACTTTAAATGCCATGCCCCAGAAACCATCCTTGGTATGAAATTCAAAAGGACCAACAATGCTATTATTCTCAGTCAACCAAAGCACATTGCGCATGGTCTGGAAGAACTGGGCCTCACCAACTCCAGAAGTGTTCAAACTCCCCTCACTATTCATCTTCAACTCTCAGAGGCTTTGGAAAGAGACTTTGAAGACTTCAAATGTCTCAAAATCAACTATTTCTCTTCCATAAAAATTTGAATCAAATTTCCTCAAGGAATTTCCCAGACCTCAGCTACTCCATCTCAAGCCTAGCCAGATTCCAGAAAAACCCCAGTTGAACCCACTGGAATGAACTGAAAAGGACCTGGCAGTACCTGAACACCACCAAAGATGTCAAACACATCCTGAAATACAATTATTTTTCCAATCCTCTGATCTTCTACAGAAATTGCTCCTGGGGAGAGGAAAGAATCACCAGGAAATCTCAATGGGGGTATCTGAGTTTGGCATTTGTATCTCTCATCTTGTGGGAAATCCACAAACAGCGCAATATCAACTACCCCTCCACCAAAGCAGAACTAAAACCTATTCTTGAATCCTTCCTAGAAGGAAAATGGCTCAAGAATCTCCTCTCTGAGTTTTTCAACTCTTCTATCCCATTCAGCATTCACCAAATCAACAAAAAGGGTCTTGAAGACAAAATGAAAGGTTTTGGCTCCAATGCCAAGACTTGACACATGGATCTCAAGACCAAGGGGCTCTGAGAATAACTCCAACTCAGCAACCTCAAAATCAAGTTATTACCAACCAAGCAAATGTTTTCCAACCCACTCACAAAGGCTGCCCCCAGGTCCGCTATTATGAAGCTCCTGAACATCATCAATTGTCTCTTCAACTCTCATGACGCCTAGCCAACTACCTCCAGTCATGAGGAGTGTTGAGATCTCATTGTGCTCTCAGTGGCTCTCACTCTCAACCCCAGGATCTGCTTTCCTAATCAGGCTTCTTCTATTTCCTTTTGTCTTGTCTTTTGTTGTTTCTTTTTCCTAAATCTCTTGTTTCATTTTTCTTCTTCTCTTTTATTTTACCTTTCATTCCTTGTTCCCTCTCTTCTTCAACTCAGCAAACAATCACCCAAAAACCTTCTGTCAACTCATAATCACTCTCAGCTACATTGTAGCTCAAAAAATTCAAACACAATTGACTGCTCTCTGATTTTTAACTGGTGAGAGTTGTCTAACTGATGCCTTCATCTTGCTGTTGCTTCTTTGAACTGCTTCACAATCTTATCAAACCTCCAACCTAGCTGTTGCCAATGCCTTCAGCCCTCTTTGTCATCACCTAACTCACCAGTCCCCTTACTCAATCACCAAGCTCACCTTTCTCATTTGCAAACCTTGTCAATAGGGAATATCAAATTTAACCAAACCCACCATTTTTTAATTTTTGGTTTCAACCCAAATCTGCAATTTCAAACCTGCCATCAAAAATCAGAAAAACCCACTTATTGCAGATCAGATTTGTCAAATTTAACATGGAATAAGTTGTTTTTTTTTCAAGTAAAGTATATAAAGGTACTAACAGCATCAACCACACCCTGAATCACCCAATCAATCCCTTGGTTACCACTTTCATCCAACTCCAACCTCCTCAGAAATCTCATCATCCTCACTGCTCATTCTTGCTTCCCGCTTCCATCAAACTCCACCCTCCTTGGACATCTCATCATCCTTGCTTCCTGCTTCCATCCAACTCAAACCTCCTCAGAAATATCATCATCCTCACTGCTCATCCTGGCTTCCAACTTCCATCCAACTCCAACCTCCTTGGACATCTCATCATCCTCACTGCTCATCACACTATCCTCTGAAACCTCACCCTATCAAAATGGCCCCTCAGCAATCCAAAACCAAATGGCACATACCCAAATGAACATCCCCAAGAAATTCAGCAAAAAAACAATCCTCCTCCGTCAGCTTCTAAATAATCTTGCCAACTCAAGCAAGAAGATCACCTAATCCTGGTCAACTGGCTCAAATTTGCGTCCAACTATGCTGCTTGCTTTGGATCCAACAAAGAAACAAAAGTTGGTTGACCCCCATCCTCAAAGTTAAATGTTTCTCTTGTGATGACCAATGATCTCAAGAACAAAACAAAAGGTAGGCTGAAATTGTCTTCAAAGGCAAATGAGGGAGTGATTCAAGAAATACTGGGCCAAGTACACAAAAGCCCACTCCATGTCCATCTCAACTGGGTTTGGCATAATTGATGCCAATAGAGCCAAGGGGATAAACTCTGTTCTTGAGAAATTGGATTCAATCTGACCTTTATGAAACCCCATGGGTGAAATATTTTGTAAAAAATAAAATATCACCCCTCTGGCTGAGTTTGATGCTCCAAAATCAGAGTAAAATTATTTGGAGACACTTCTCAATGATACTCATTATAGTGAACCCAATAAAAAGAAAAAATATGATTGGCCACCATCAGAGCCAGCATCAGCCACCAAGAATGATTTTGCCAAAATTACAGCTCAATCAGCCCCAATAAAATCCATAAGCATCTCAAATACTTTCCTGTATCCATCAATTCCTAGCTTGGATGAACTCAATGATACCACCAAATTGAGGGAAGACTGTCCCAATTCACAATCCAAAAATACCTCACCTCAAGCAAGTATGGTTTTAATTTTCTTGAAGAGTAAATTTTAACAGATTTCATATGAAAAGCCTCATCCTTTTCTTGAGAATAACAGAAACCTTAATCCAATGGGGCCTTCTAAATCACCTTCCAATATGAGTGAAAAAACTCAGCCAAGGGAAAGCAAAAGGCCTCCAATTTAATGAAAATCAACCCCAAAAGTTATCAAAAGAGGAGAGAAACTTCTAGCTTTGTAGGCTTTGAAGAATAATCAAGAAGCAAGATTCAAGCAAGGAAAATAAGTTTTATTTCTAAATCTTCCCAAAAATGCAAAAAAAAATGAATTATTGACTTTGAAAAACAGTGAAAAATCTTGTTGAAAGAAAGAAACTTCACTTTGAGAGGGAGAAGTGGGAGTGTAACCTTGAAATTGAATAGAAAAAACCAAGATCAGAGCCTATATTTCAGCAGAAACAAATAGAGGCAAAGGAAGCATCCCAACAGAAGAAGATTGATGCTGAAAGGAATATGAAAAAAGAAGAGTTTGATTTTCATAAAGAGGAAAAGAAAAAGGATTTTACTCAATAAGATAAAAAGGACTGGTTTTCATTGGCAATTTCCTGCATCAGTAGCAGTTGACCAATGAAAGAAATTGAAAAGATTTCTCAGCTGTTTGGCTTGTAAATATGTTTTAATGTATTTCTATGCATTAACAAAGACATACAAACTAAATTATTTACAAGCATTTTTTATCTTTTCTTCATATCCACCAATTTTTGAGAATTTTGAAGTTCCATAAAGATATTTCTGGACTGCTAGTGCCAGTTTTTTGGACTGAATCACTCCTTCAATGGCCATGATCCTGATTGTATAATCAAGCTGACAGACACCATAGGGAATATGAAGCAGGGAAAAAATCCAAGGATTGGACCGAATCACTCCCCAAATGGCTGTGATCCTGATTGTATAATCAAGTTGACAGAAACCATATGAAAGATGAAGCAGGGGAAAATCCAAGGATTGGACTGAATCACTCCCCAAATGGCCATGATCCTGATTTTATAATCAATTAAACCAGCACCATAGGGAAGATGAAGCAGGGGGGACATCCAAGAAAGAAATGGGGGTACTGTCACTCACCTTTTTTGGTTTCTAGGCTTCACAACATTGATAATAGGCCTTGGGGAGGATGGTGGGGATGAGAGTGGCACAGATTTTGGGGATGAGAGTGGCAAGGATGGAGGTGGCGGCAGTGGGGAGGATGGTGGTTCCATTTCTTTGGCCAAGGAAGAAGGGGGGGGATTCTGGTTATGTTGGGCAACTGGGGTTTTGCTTGGGGAGGGGCTGGTTGGTTGGTCAAGGATGGGGAGTGGGCCATTCAGTTGACCAAAAGGGGTGGGCTTGTTGGTCAGCCAGGGATGGGCAGGAGGCCAGTTGGTTGGCCAAAAGGGGGAGGGCTTTTTGGTTGGATGAGGATGGGCAGGAGGCTGGTTGGTTGGCCAAAAGGGGGGGGGTTGCGCATTGTTTTTCCAAGGATGGACAGGAGGCCAGTTGGTTGGCCAAAAGGGGGGGGCTTGTTGGTTGGTCAAGGATGGGCAGGAGGCTGGTTGGTTGGCAAAAAGGGGGGGGCTTGTTGGTTGGCCAAGGATGGGCAGGGGGTGGGTTGGTTGGCCAAAAGGGGGGTGGCTGGTTGGTTGTCCAAGGATGGGCAGGGAGCTTCTTGGTTGGCCAATGATGTGGGGGGGGCTGGTTGTCTGGCCTTGGTTGGGCATGCTTGGTGGTGGGGGGATCCAGTGGGCCAATGAGGGAGAAGCCAAAGGGGGCTGTCTAGTTAGCCAAGGAGGGAGGATGTGAGCGGGTTAGTTAGAAGGCAAGAAAGGAGGGGCCTGAGGAACAAAGTCAAGGGGGGGGGAATCAGCAGTGAGCACAAGCACAACAAGGGGGGGTGGATTGAGAGGGAGGGGGGAAGGGGTAGGGCATACCTGGGTGGGCTGGATACATAGAGGGGAGATGAAAGGGGGAGTGTTAGCAAGGAAATCAAAAAGGGAGTTGGGAAAAAGTTGACTTACCTGGAGATGGTTGGTGGGTTTGACAAGCTGAGAAGTGAAGAGTTCAGGGAGGTGTTGTGTTTGTGATTTAATTTGATGAGGAGGTGTATGGTGTGCTGGTATAAGGATTGGGTTTCAGTATGGATGATGTGGAGATGTGGATGGATTTTTTGCATGTTGATGGATGATGCATAGATGATGATGCATAAATGGTGGATTTTATGTCTGAAATCCACCATTTCCATGAAATACCCCATTTTGAAAAGGGGTAAGTGTATTGCAGAAACCTGCCATTAAAAATGGTGGATTTTGTCAAAACAAATGGTGGGTTTCTAATGGCCAATTTGCTAGCTTTGATACTTCCTAATGGCTCTCTGTTAGTTTACTTTCTTTCCCAATTACTAGTTGCTCTTGTATTTACCTTTATTTTACTCTCCTCAAATTTTCCATTTTGTTTTTTTAATCTATTTTCATTCATCTCAGAATTTTAAATTCCTTCTATGTCTTATTTGAAATCTTTTCTATTTTTAAGAGGAAGATATAAGTTTAAAAAGGTATTATAGACCTGGAAAAAAATCTGAGATGAGAATTGGTATGGAAAAAATCATTATAATTGTGTGAGACGGGAAAAAAGGAGATGAGTTCCATTGAAAATGATGGAAACAAATGGTGGAATTCAAACAAGGAATGGTCATTAATTTAAAATTAAGTCAAATTTCAAAATTTGAGAAGTAGATTATGCTCAGAAGGTCTTTAATTGAAATAAAGTTTTTATTTTTATTTTTTCCTATTTTTGAAAGAATCATAAAGAGGAATAAGGTTGATAATTTCAAAAAAAAGATTTTGTAAAAAAAATTGAAAGATACCATTCATAATTATTTTTTCTTCAAAATATTATGATGGAATGGAAATGTATATTTAAGTGGAGCATAAATTTATGATGTTCCCTAGGAAAAAAATCATAACCCCCTCTCATCTTTTATGCACCATATAACCCCTCATTCAAATTTTAAATATATTGAATAATTTATAATTTTGATTTCCAGTTTGCAAGATACTTCATTTAATTTAGCTTTCTTAAATGAAATTTTCAAAATATTTTGAAATATCTATCATTTTTATTGAGTCAGATGTTTGAAATTATTTTCATTAATTGAAATTGAAATCTGGATTGATTCTCATGGAAGAAAAGAATATCTTTTTGAGGAAATTTATTTAATTCTTTTTGAATTTTAATACAAAGTATAATTGGGAGATTTCCAACACAATTATTAGTTGAAAGTAGACTCTTATAATAAAATCATAAACTTTATCATTCCAAAATCCAGGGTCATTCTTAAATTCCCTTGGATGTAAAGGTTGGAAAATTTAAAATCATCTTGTTGGGTTTGTTTTTTTGACACATTTTCCAAATTAATATAGAAACAAAATTATGACATATTCCCAATTTTTTTATTCATTTGAAATAGGAATATGATCTAAAGATTTCAAATTATATTGAGGTCAGTACACTATTTCATTTTTCCTCAAATTTTCAGACTATTCCCAGTAATTGAATTTCAATTGGGAGTTTCATTTTGGTTGGCTAAAAAAATGGAATGAGGCCTCTGCCACACTGGATGTGACTTGATAAATAAAATTTCAAATGAAAAATTAGATGATAATGCCATTAAAAATAATGAGGCATATCACAGTTGAAAAATCCTCATTTTTTTAATGGTGGGATTCATCCAAAACTGCCCTTTGAAATATGCCATTAAAAATCAAAACTAAATCCTTATTACACAAGAGGGGTGCTGGAGTTAACCAAGAATAAGTGTATTTTTTAAAATATAGTATACAAATTTACCCAAAACCTCATTAAAAATAAATTGGAAAGCATAAGCCTTCCATTCACTTCCACTTCCATCCAACTCCAACCTCATTAGAGATATCCTTATCATTTCTACACATAAGCCACTTTACCATTTGGCACTTGCTCTAGACTTCTCCAACCTCATCCTCACATCTTTAAATTGACACTTTTCCATAACCCATCATTTGATTGCCTAAAATTTCTTTTGAGAAAATTGCTTATCATTAAGCTAAAGAAATCCAATTTGGCCTGGAAAACCTCTCCAAGAAATTAAACATTGGTCAATAATGCTCTTCAATCAACTTTCAAATATTCAGGTAAACTTAATAGAGCTTATCATAACATTATTTTAAACTTTCCCAGAAATAAATCTAACTAAAATACCTTTTTTAAGACCAAAAATAAGATTTTTGCAGGAAAACATTCATGTTTTAAGGTTGAAAGTTATCTCCTGGTGGCAAATGGTCTAAAGAAGAAAAAAAGGCAACTTCACCTTTTCATCAAAAGGAATGAGGAAGTGTTTCTTGGGCTTCAGGATCAAGGCTATTCTCTGAAGACAACTTTGACATATCCTTCCTCCCTCTCCTCAGTATCCATTATTCAAACCAACAGTGTGATGCTCAAAAGCACTCTAACAACTTAGTGTGTCTCACTTACCAATTCTGGAGCTAAGCAAGGGACTATCCCTTTTCAAACAACTCAGTAATTTCTTGAAAATAATCCCCAAGCCTTACAGTTCAATTTTGACTAGTGTCATTATCTCTATGCTTGATCTTTGAATCTCTTGCACTTTCACTCCTCACTAACCATGCACTTTGAACTGGTTTTTCATCAACTTACCAACCAATTTCTGGTCATCTTTGAACAATCAGCTTCCATCATGCTTGTTATTGTACATTACACATTGCTTGTCTAAATTAACCAACCATGGCCAGGATTCAATCCTTACCTTGCATCTCAAACTCAAACTCACTTTTACTACATCATTTGCATTACCTTCACCCAACACCTCAGTTTTACCCATCATTCCCTTGTATAATGTATTTTATCATCACACTTAGTTTTGCACTTTAGCCTGTACCTTGATGAAAAAATTTCATTCACATTCTGCATTTCCACACTTTCCGTATGATTTCTCTCACTTCAAACTAGGGCAGACACTCCTCAGGCTGTACTTCACCCATTCCTGCTGTGTTTTAGATTACCTTAAAAGACATAAAGCTTTTCCCTATAGATTGTTTCCTCAGTTAGTTAATTCCATATATTCTTGCATCTTGCTGAGTAACAATTCACTACATCAAGCTTGCCACAGTTTCACCATGGAAACACTTTTCTCTCAACCTTGTGTCTTTCTCCAAAGCCTCAGCTTCAAACTTCCAAGATAGAACTCTAATTTGAAGATGTATTGTAGTGTTGGTCTCTTCCCTTTGTGCCACATCCACCTAATTCCTTTGCCCCTCTCAACTATCTGAGGTGGGTGGGTGTGACCAGGTTTCAAGAACTATGGGAAAAAGTAAAAAAAATCACATTCCTTGTCCATCTCCACTGGATCTGGAATAACCAATGAAAATGAAGCCTAGGGGATCAACTTCATGATTGATAAATGGGAACCAACCTGTCCTTTCTAAAATCCAATGGATGAAATCCTTATAAAAAATCTAACACTACCCCACCAGCTGATTTTCATGCCCCAAGATTCAAGTCCATCAATCCTGAGGAGATGATTGCCAGTCCTCAACCTAGTGATGGCAACAACAAGGAACTCCTGAAGCCCCTTGAATGACCAGTATTTGATGACAACAAGGATACTCCAACTATATCTTCCCTGATTCAATCAACATCAGCACTTTCAATTCAGTCAAATCCTTCCTTCAATCCATCACTTGCCTCTTTGGATCAATCACTCCCAAGCTTGGATCAAGTAAATAGTTTAATACCCTTCCAGAATATGATTCAAACTAACTTAATCTACACCATATTCATAAATCTCTCTTTCTTCCTTTGGATTAAAAACCATAAGCCCATGGACATTCATTGATATTAGCCCCCAACAAATTAGTCCTACCATAAGATGGTTGTACCTCAAGAGCAGGATTTTTGTGAGCTCTCTTGATTGCCGCAGCAGTCCCAGAAACCATGTTGTCATATTTCTGTTTGAAAAACCCTTTACTAGTAATTCGCGGCAAAAGGTTTTAAGCAAAACCCGCTACACCAGCGTGGCTATGGGTATCCACCACTTCGATGCGTCATTTTTTTTTGTGAATTCAATGCATTAGCTGTTGTAAAAGAAGCCTCTCATGTATGGGGAACTTTTTGGTTCTCACGAGCTACATTTCTTTCGTTATAAAGCCCAGGATACAGGAATTGGAGTTGTTCAATCCCTCCTCGGCGAACAGCGGTATCTCCTGTCAAAAACGTGCTTATCGAGCAAATGTGAAGCCCAATAAGTGAACATGGTGGACACTTTCTTTTCCACAGTTTTAGCGTTCACCCATGCAAATATCCTGGAAATGTATACTGCGGTCGGAGTTCAACCCATGCTTGCAGAAACGAACAATGTCTGGAAAAAGGCACACACCAAATTGACCAAAACCCAGCGGTTACGTCCCGCACTTATGCCCTGTATAAAGATTAGGGTCATATAAATACATACCTACTAACAAATCCCATACACATACGTATTTACTAGAACATTCTATAAGACTATCACATGGAATATGCTAGAAACACAACAATATACACATACCTTAGAATATAAAAGAAAGCGAGTCTTGTATCTAAAGATTGATTCCTTGGGGGAAATAGATACTCTTATTTTCATGCATATAAGGCAATATATCTCATCATAGGTTATGAGCCTGCGATACCATTGCGCTTAACACCCCCCTCTTCACGCCGAGGCCAGTTTGGTCTTTATTACACTCACGCAAGCACGAACTGCTATCACCACGCGAACACACGCCATCACGATTAACACGGGACGAAGGAACAACCGATACACGTTTTTTTTTTTTTTTTTTTTTTGGATTTTGAGTTACTGAAGTAAGTGGCTTTGCCTTAACGACTGCACCATCACGGGCGGTGAAACAAACGACAGCCACGGCCTGTGAGCAATACCCCCATCGTGTCTTCCCCCTCAGATCCGTCGACTGGTGGTCGAACTCGGACAGGAACGCACTTCTGCAAAGACCTACCAACCTACGAGAAGCGAGCAAGCCAAGCAGACATGTCCGGTTCCACCCCATCTACCCAGGCAACCCCGGCGCCCGTCCTGGATGCCAACCGTACTTATACGGCGGCGGAAGTACAAGATCTCCTGACAAGAGCACGATTCGCGTCAGCGGAGAAATCCGTGATATCGGTTGCGGACGTCAAGTTGCGGTACCAGAAAATTGGCATGAATCTGAGCCCCCACTTACTGAATGATGGATCCAATTTTTCGGAATGGTCGGAAGCTCTAACTGTGGAAGTTGCCTCACTTTTCGATCACTCACATTACTTTGACAGCCCCAACACCGATGCATCGGCCGAACGGGCATCATTAACGGCGAAAATCCTCCAGTTCAGCATTCACCAAGACCTTGTACCTCTGGTCCGCGGAAAAGTTGGGCGAGAAGCCTTTAAAATCCTGAAAGATCGTTTTGACAGAACGTCCTGGACCTACATTATGTCCAGATGGATGGCACTCACATCCTTGGACTCCACGCACGAACCGGATAAGGCTTATCACCTTATCATTTCCACGCTTAGAGATATAGAAAAACGCTTAGGATCAATCACGCTTGACCTCTTAGCCGCATTTATCCTCCATCAAAATTCAAACCATCATTTTCACGAAATCTCGAATGCCCTCGATGCACGACTAGCTGTCAACCCGCACCTTCGCTTCACATCTAAATATCTGCTGGAACTCCTTGGTTGCTACAAAACCAACGAGTCGCATCAAAATCTCACGAGCGCTGTGCTGGCCCTATCAACAACCGGACCTACTCAATCTGCCAAACAACGGCCCAATAGCGTAAAGGCTAGAACTCCCATCCCCTCTCAAGACCATCCCATCATGAATAAGCCAAATTAGTGGGCACATAAGTGGCTAACCACGGCTAATCCATGCCTCTATTGTTTTGAGTGGGGGCATTGGCTTGCCGATTGCCCCGAAAAGCAAGCAAATCGGGCTCCTCGACCTGACCCAAGACTCACAAATCCAGGCTGCCAGTTAGCCAAATCAAGCCATTGCCACCGGGCTCTCACTCAGGCTACTGTGCGACCACAGATTGCTTCGGTCCATGCACAACCGGGCATGGATGATGCGGCACTTGCGGATTCAGGGGCCACGAACTCCGTATCAAATAATATACTTTCGAGGTGAAGTACTGCGGTGACATGGTATTACCGACTCCATACGGCAAACTGAAGGTCTCTGACGCGCTTCTGTGTCCAAGCATTAAGGGTACTATCATATCTACGGGCAAGTTTGGCAAGGCGGATGGCAAGGTTGAGTATGATGGGAGCACCTATATTTTTGTACAGGATGGTGTGCGCTTTCCGACGCGAGAAGTGAACAATTGTTGTTTCCTACCTCTCCTCGCCTCGCGTGATGCAATTATATTGTCTGTCAATGATAATCATTCCCTCATCCATAAGCGAATTGGACATTTGTCAGGGAGACTCCTTGAACGCACGCTGAAACTATCTGGGCTGAGTGGCAAAGTTTCTATCCCGCTTCCACTGGACAAAGAGAATTGTGAAACTTGCGCCCTTGTGAAGAGCAAGCATCGAGTGCCAGAGTTATTAACACGTGACTTGGTCCACCAGCCGGGTGATGTTGTAGCTGCAGACATTGTGGGTCCCTATGCCTTATCAGTGGATGGCTATCGGTAGGTGTTGAACATCCAAGATCTCTGGTCGGGACTTGTTTCCTCATGGCCGCTTAAGCTACGGTCTGAGGCCCCAAAACAAATCATGGACTGGGTTTTGCAGTTTGCAAATATGTCGGGGCATGCGGTTAAGAGATTTAGGACGGATAACGCGCTTGAATTCACACGCACAAAGGAGCTTGCAGCTTTTTTTGGCAAGTATGGAATCTCACATGAAACGACAATTCCCCACGAACACCACCAAAATGGGCACATCGAACGTGCCAATCGGACCCTTGGTGAAATGGCAAAAGCACTCATCCATGAATCAAAGCTCCCCCAAGCCTTTTGGTCGTACGCGTACCGCCAGGCGGCCTTCATCTTCAACCGACTGGTACACGAAGGAAAAGAACAAACGCCATGTGAGGCAGCGTTAGGATTTAAACCTAGCATCGACATGCTCCGCGTCTTTGGATGTGTGGCGTATGTTTTTGACCATACACATCTCAAACAAATTAATGATTATGGCAAAAAGATGAGACATGTTGGTAGCTGCCATGACTCCAAGGGTTGGTACTTTTATGATGAAAGCACGGGCAAAATCATTAAAGCGCTGTCTGCTGAATTTGTGGAGAACAAATTTAGCCTTGAGGACCCGACTAAGCTGAACCTAATAGAGGCATCAACGCTAGGAGACTTCACACTGGGGGATGAACTAGACAAGCAGGACGAGTTAATTGCCCACATTATGTCTCTTTCCATTTGTAATCCGGACAATCCGACGTACGATGAGGCTGTGAATAGTGATGAAGCAGAAGAATGGAAGGACTCGATGGGTGAGGAAGTTTCGGATCTCCTGAGAATGGAAGTTTTTGAAGAAGTGGATTTACCGGTCCCAAAGGAAAAGGTCCTAGGGGTCAAGTGGGTACTGGTCAACAAAAGAAATCAAGCTGGGGAGTTCATCCGGAAAAAGAGCCGCTTGGTGGCACAGGGCTTTCGCCAGATCCACGGGGTCAACTACAAGGAGACCTTCGCGCCGACTCCAACATTTGCAGCCCTCCGCGCAGCCCTTACTATGGCGGCAAAAAATGGATGGGATACTGTCACCTTTGATGTCAAGACGGCATTTCTCCACTCTGACATTGACGAGGAACTATACATCAAGGACCCCCCTGGTTACAAGGTAACTCCCGGAAAAATCCTGAAATTAAAAAAATCCCTTTATGGAACCAAGCAGGCGGGCAGATGCTGGTGGATACACTTAAAAGGGGCACTGGAGCGAATTGGCTTTATATCAAACGCGGAAGACCGGAGTACCTACTCTTACGTTGGAGACGATGGACAGGCCTTCCTATGGGTCCATGTTGATGATGGTCTCCTCACTGTTAGCTTGGGCGAACTGAAGCAGAGGTTGATGGCGGAACTTGACAAAAGCCTGACATTAAAGTGGGATGCGGGCATTGAATCAATTGTTGGCATCCAGATAGATCGAACACCGACTGGCTTCAACCTTCACCAACCAGCCTTGATAAGGAAGCTACGCGATCTGGAACCCATGGCATTGCCGGCCAAGACACCACTTGTTGACACGGGACTGTTTTCCAATATATCTCATGGGGCGGACTCTGATTACCTCAGGAGGATAGGGGTCCTGCTATACATAGCGCAGGGCTCACGCCCTGACATATGCTTTGCGGTGCATTACCTTGCGAGGTTCTCGTTAAACCTGGACGACACACATTGGACGGCTCTCCGGCGGTTAATTGGCTACACCTTGGCGACGGCGGACTTTAAGCTGAAGATCGAACCTGATGGTAGCAAAGCACACCCGCTGAAGACTTATGTAGACGCTAACTGGGGCGGCGAGGGGGCCAGGGCAACACACGGATACATCTCCACTTTATGGGGCACTCCCATAGCCTGGAACGCGAAAAGGCAGACTTGTGTTGCTCGATCCACATGCCAAGCAGAATACGTTGCACTCTCATTGGCTGCAATGGAGTCTGTATGGCTGCGTAACCTTATTGCACCTTTTGAAAAGGAAATGACTCCCCTCATCCTATCGGACAACAAATCCGCGGTAAAGATAGCAGGTGACAAATCCAGCATGAAACGAACTAGACATATTGATAGGGAATTCCACTTTATCAATGAACAGCTATGTAAGAACGAGGCATCTCTACAGTGGATCAGCGGCTCTGACCAGTTGGCGGATGGATTCACAAAAGCTTTAGGAGCGGTCAATCATACAAAGTTGTCGACGTGGCTGTTTGGGAAATTGCCATGAGGTGTCTTCTTTCTGATTTTTTTTTTGTGTGAATCCTTTGATTGTTTTATTGCTCTTCTCCTTTTCTTTTAAACCGTTGGCTATTTTATTGTTGTGGGGGGGAATATAAAGATTAGGGTCATATAAATACATACCTACTAACAAATCCCATACACATACGTATTTACTAGAACATTCTATAAGACTATCACATGGAATATGCTAGAAACACAACAATATACACATACCTTAGAATATAAAAGAAAGCGAGTCTTGTATCTAAAGATTGATTCCTTGGGGGAAATAGATACTCTTATTTTCATGCATATAAGGCAATATATCTTATCATACCCTGCAATGAAAATGCGGCTTCTTAACGTCATGCACAGACTTAATCCAACTAGACTTGGATTGGCATACCCCAGCTGATAAGATCGGAACCCGAATTTTTAGGGCTCTGAGGTGATCCTCGGTGCCAGCTAGCTCTCACTTACCAACTCTACCTCCGTAATCGGACCCGCAATGTCGGCGGCACCTAGCCTCAGTAGATGACTGTCAATTTTTGATGAATCAAGTTGTTTTGAGGCCATTTGCACATGTGAAGATTTCCTTGTATGTTCTAGGTAGGTGATCCTTGAATGCGCAAAACAAAGCCCGAGGCTCGACTAGGTGCTCCCCGATGCCCAACTTAAATCTTGAACAGCGCCTTATTCCCATAGAAGTGCCAAAAAAAAAGGTAACACAGAGCAAACCGAGCAGCTGGGCGTCACCACACTGGGCCTTTGGGAAATTAACTAGGGTTGAGAATGCTGAGCCGGCATAGTGACCCAGTGATTTGAGTTTTTTCTGAAAAGGTTTCCCTGATAAATCAATCACCAAGGGGCATTCGAAAAATAAACGATATACGCGCCCGCGCTCCCACTGCCCAGGTCCTTTGCTTTCAGAGCTGTCTGGGCGCCGATACCTATGAAGGCTGCCGCATTGCTGGAAGACCATGAAGTTTGTGTAGAGTTACCCAGCCATTTTTGCATTCTTTCATAACTACGCTTCACGGCGAGAAACAGGAGCAGCTGTGACCCAATAGGTGCTTGAACTGTGTATTCCGTTTAAGTTGACCACTCAAGGTGACGCTATCTTGCTATTCCTGAAGAGTCTTCTCAGGTTGTTGTATCCACCGTCTCCTTCTTTGCCAAGCGGTGAGGCTCATACTTCTTAGACGGGGAGGTAAAGCGCAAGTCTTGGTTCCAGGGTTCCAGTACGCAGGTACATCATAATATTATGTACATTCGAGCCCAAGGGTGCATACTTCGAAGTCAGAAACTGTGCCTTTAGATGGTCCAACTGGCTCCATTTGTTAGGGTCATGACTGTAGTCGCCTACCTCCACGCTGTTAGTAGTTGTACAGCCCTACTGCGGCTAAGCCAGTCTTGTAGAGTACTTAAGAGATCCGTGAGAGTGAGACAAAGTGAAATGCATCTGAATAAGAACCTCTAAATAGTCATCACAGGTTATGAGCCATCTCCGCTTCAAAATACTTGACTAAGGTTTTCCCGCTACATCCCCTTTTTTTTTACGCTACACTCCCCGCACCCCCCCATATTATCTTCCACCATCCCCCTCCCCTGTTCTCCTTGCTCTCGTGCGAGCTGTTGGTGTGAGCGGTTGAGCCACTCCCAAAGACATCTGTTTTCATCACCATAGAGTGTGCATCGAAGCGCAGCCAACGCTGAAGTGCCTGGCAGACACCGTTTGCACGCCAAGGTGGAGATTCTTTTGCCTTTTGAGTGCGGTTCCAACCTGCTGCAACCAACACACACGGGCAATACCCCCCCCCCTTTGCCCTTATCTCCCTCACACTCCACATCTTCTGTCTTGCCATTCTCCTCTCACTGAAAATGGCCCCCTCGTTGGACGTGAAGTTCACCACCCCACTCATCCCCGGCAAATACACCATGCCAAGCCACAAACAACCCCCCCACGAAAGCAATAGTGATAGTGATGAGCCAAAAACCAACAATGAACCCCCCACCGCCGCCCTTATTGATGACAATGACAATGTCCCAAAGCAAATGCTCCGAGCCACCAGCTACCTCCTGGATGAGCTGCAACGGGAACGTATAGCCAATTGTGAATCCAGACGGCGGGAGGAGAGCGCTGCCCAGAAGAGGGCCGCGCAAGAAGATCAACTGCGTGTGACCAATCTCATCCAGTCATTTGCAAAGAGGCTTTGCGACGGCGACCTGCTGAAGGCCAATGGGTCCAACTACCGGCAATGGCACCGTTGCCTTGAGGTCCTGTGTACCAAATTCTTCTCCAATTCTAACTACCTATGTTTTGACGGCCACAACACCACTGACGAACAAATTGCGTGTGGGATCATCCACTCCTCCATCACAAGCAATCTCTTGTGGGGCCTTGGACACCTAAGCTTGGCAAAGGACATTGCAAATTATTTACAAGAACGCTTCTGCTCTGTCAGCCAATCAGCACAAGTAGCAGCATGGGACAAGCTTGTGTCGACCAACCCATCATCCTTTGCCAACACCTTGGCGCTCCTGGCGTACATGCGCAACCAAGCAAAGGAACTCTGGGACCTTGGAATCCGCTTCACTGTGGAGGACATTCTGAGCCTTATCCTCCACAACAACCTGTGCAATGACAGGACCTTGTGTGAGAACTTTGACTGACGCGTGGACATCCACTACAAAACCGTTGGCACCACATCCCCCACCCTAGACAAGACTGCCCAGATGCTTGAGTCATGCACCCGGCAACGGGACGCCCTACAAGGTACGGAGCCTGCTTGCCTGGCCAAAGCAAACAGAATTTCTGCCGAACCCCCCAGCTCGCCAGAATCACCCTCCCCCCAGGGGCCTCCCGAGGCAACCTTCCAGGCTGCGGGCCCGTTTACCAGATGCAGCTACTGCTTCAAGACCGGCCACTTGCGGGACACTTGCCCTGTGAGCCGCCGACAACAACCCTTCCGCCAGCAAAGCACACAAGCGCCGTACCCTGCTTGCTCCGTCACCTACAACTACTCTGCACGGCCGGGCTCCAACCCAGCGGCACAGCCACCAAACCAACCCTTTCCACCCCCGGGCCGCAAGGCCGAGTCCTACCAACCACGCTACAACCAGCGATTGCCCAAGAATGTCCCCCCATGCGACAGGGACCACCACCTTCCAAGGCCAATCAGGCCACCGTTGAGCATGGGGCCCCCCCTGATGGAATGCCCAAACAGTCTTTTGATTTCCCAGATCCGGAGACTGAGGACCTTGTCCCTGTGTTCCAACATCTAGGGACAGGAACCGTCAACAAGTCAACCGGCGGCCAAGAGGCGTTGTGGGACTCTGGATCATCCAAGAATATCACTGGTGACCTGTACGCCCTGCATGACTTCAGGACCCTGCCCGTGCCCATTCCAATCAAAGTGGCAACTAATGATGCTGGGAATGCAATTACAGGAATAGGCAATCTCCGGTTTGGTGGGACGGATGGGAGGATATTTGAAGTTAGGAATGTTTATTTCTGCCCTCAGGCCCGCTCAACTTTGCTCTCGATTGGCGCGTTTAAGCGGGCAAGGGCAGAACTGCGGGTGAATGGGAACTTTGATTTGATTGATCTGCTGGATGGTAAGGGTGTGCTATTATTCCGATCTTACTATGACCCACAGAGGAACTTGTACCCGTTGGATAGGCCCCTGAGGGCACGCCACCCCCGACCCCTTGCAATGAGCATTTTATCCCGCAACCATCAGGGCTCCTCCCCCTTGTTCACCTGGGACCAGACCGGTCTCACAGACAATCAAAAGACCCTCCTCTTCTGGCACCGGATGTTTGGCCACGCCTCCCTGCGGCAAATACGGGGGCTGGTTCACCTTCAGCTGTGCAAAGGCCTACCCGTCTCGCTGCCCAGCGGTGACATATTGTGTCCCATGTGCCAAATCTGCAAGGGTGCAAGGGAACAACACCTCACGTTGACTACAAGAGAATGTGGTCCCCTGGACATTATCTGTGCCAACCTCATTGGGCCAATGCCTGTAGACTCAATTGGTGGAGGCCGTTATGCCCTGAAAATAAGGGACGTAGGCACTTCCTACGGTGCGGTCCATGTCCTTTCTGCCAAAAGCGACGCACCAAAACACCTGATGGAGACCCTGGCCAGGTGGGAACAACAGACGTCGAGGAAGGTGAAGGTGGTGCAATTGGATAACAGCGGTGAGTTCAGTGGCAAGGGGCTCCGCAATTACTTTGCCCGCAAGGGCATTATAGCGGAGCGAAGCCTTCCCTATCACCACCACCAGAACGGTGTTCTCAAACGCTTCAATCGCACGGTGCAAGATATGGCACGCACCATCCTGAAGGACAGCCTGTTGGGGGCCGAGTTCTGGGGATTCTCCCTGAAATGGGCGTGCTACGTGCTCAACCGGTTACCAAACAAGGTGAGTGGGCCATTAACCCCAGTTGAAAGGTTCTTGGGCAAGCGGCCCTGTCTAGACCGCATGCGGATCTTTGGCTTGCCCGCATTTGTACTAACCCCACCGGAAAAAAGGAATAAACTGCAGGATTGATCAACCCCCGGATACGTGGTGGGACACCTTGACAATAGCAAGGGGTGGGCTTTCTACATCCCTGCGTCAAACACCATTGTCCAGTTGGCCTGGGCTTTTTTTGGTGACCAGAACCTTTTCACTGAGGCCAAGCTAAAAAAAGGCTCCATCGGCCACATCATCAACCACCTCCAACTTGGCCTTTTTGATGGCAAGTTGGTAGTTGCTGAACAAGAGAGGATAATTGACTCTATCTTCCAGACCAAGATACTAGCCAAATGCAACTTGCCAGCAACTTACAAACAGGCTAAGAAGAGCCCTGAGTGGGAGAAATGGGAGCAAGCCGTGAAGACCGAGATCCAGAACCTGCTCTGGAAAGGGGTGTTTGAGGTCCGCCAGCTCCCCCCCGGGAAGCAACTGCTATTGGCCAAGTGGGTTTTCACCAAAAAGAAGCAACTGGACACCATTGTATTCAAGGCGCGGTACATGGCAAAGGCTTTTGCCCAAATCGAGGGCAGAGACTTCACCAACACGTTTGCGCCAACTGCCACCTTCAGCTCAATGCGCCTCCTCCTAACAATAGCGGCAACCTACGGGTGGCCGGCGTTCAGCTTTGATGTGGTCGCCGCCTACCTCAACTCCGACATTGACAGCGAGGTATGGGTTGCCCCACCCGAGGGACTCCCAGTCAACCCGGGCGATGCCTGCCTACTCAAAAAGGCTCTGTACGGCATGCGCCAGGCGGCATGGTGCTGGTGGAAACACTTCAGCACAGTCCTTGAGAAGATTGGGTACGTACCTAGCGTTTATGACTCCTGCGTCTACATCTTGCGGCACCCCGTTGACAAAAGCTTTGTATGGATGCATGTCAACGACGGCATCATCACCGGCTCATCAACAACGGTGCTGAAGAGGATTGAAGCCCTCCTAAAAGGGGCGCTGGAGATCAAATGGACCAAAGGCATTTCTAGTATTATAGGGGTGTCAGTTGTGAGGAACAACAATGGTTTTGTTCTCCGTCAGCCATCCCTGATCGACAGCATAATCGAGAAGCACTGGGACAGCATATCCGCGAGCACCCCGCTACCTGACGGTTTCTCCCCCACCACAGCACCTGGCGGCCATGCTTCCACGAAAGGGAGTACATACCTTTTGCTGGTCAGCTCCATCAGCTATCTGGCGGTAGGTACTCGCCCCGATATTGCCTTTGCGCTGAATCTGCTTGCCCGTTTCTCCGGCAACCCCTCCGAAGAACACTGGCGGGGGCTGCGACACCTAGTGCGCTACCTGGCCACGACCAGGGAACTACCCCTGCGTCTCTACCCCATGGGTTCTAGGGGGCTGGAGACATACAGCAATGCTGGGTGGGGAGGGGAGTTTTCCCGTTTGACCTATGGTTTACTGATCATGTTCCGCGGCTGCCCAATTTATTGGCAGTCATGGCGGTTGACTGTAGTCGCGGCGTCCACGTGCCAGGCGGAATTCATGGCACTAGGTATAGCCACGAGACACACGCTCTGGCTGAGGCACCTCATTAAGGACATCCTTGGCAACAACATCAAAGGTAAGATGTTTTGCGATAATAAAGCCGCGACGCTGATAGCTAACGACAACAGCACCAACAAGAGAACCCGGCACATAGAACAAGAATTCTACTTGACCAACCAAGCGGTGCATCAAGGCTGGGTTACTGTCGCGTGGTGCCCAGCCGCCGAGCAGTTGACCGATATTTTGACTAAACCACTGGGGCGCGCGGCCCATTGCCAACTCACCGACCGACTAATGGGTGGGACAAGACCCCCCTGATTTGAGTAAGTTTTTCCGACGCCTACGACTGGTGCCTTGTAGTGAGGGGGGGTGTAGTCGCCTACCTCCACGCTGTTAGTAGTCGTACAGCCCTACTGCGGCCAAGCCAGTCTTGTAGAGTACTTAAGAGATCCGTGAGAGTGAGACGAAGTGAAATGCATCTGAATAAGAACCTCTAAATAGTCATCACAATGACTAGCGCACTGCCCAGAAACTTGGCTACAGTCTATCCGACTTGGCTCGTCTGATAGGTCGGAGGTGGTCTAGCTCCAGCGAATCGGGGATCCGAGCGGGAAGTATCCGACGCCATGTCCCATACAAAGAACCGGATAAAATTGATGTATACACTACCCGGGGGCGCCAAAAATGTCGGATTGTGAGAGCTTTCCCAAATGCTTGAGCGCCATGGGTTAAGGGGCTACGTTGCTCCTAGTTTAACTCGTCGCTTTCGCACTCTCTGCGCTCGCCAAGTTTCTTTCAGCATCGACATGGAGACGCATCAAAAAGTTCCAGGTGAGTTGTCTTGGATCAAATCATCTTCGTATCCCGTTTGAATAACTAGGATCTGATAGCACGCGTTGACGTGCGGCGAAATCCCCATTCGTAGCTCCAACTCTTCCAGTTTCAGGTGGCAATGGCCTCCGCAAGCGGAATTTGTCTATCTCCGGCGAAACTTCTAATCCCGTTTCAAAAAAGCTACGTCAGCCCACCGGATGAACTTGCCTTGTCTCGCTGATTGGGTTCGTTAAAATTTAATATCTTTGCCTCGGATAACCACAGCCTCTATATTTCAGAACTCTAAATCAGCACCGAAACTGAGTTGGCTCGATCCCATCGGCGGAACTTGCCTTCATGGAATCTATGGTAACCCAACAGCCAGTTCAAAGATCGCTGCTTTTGACATTGTTGCGTCAACTTAGTTTTATCGTCACGATGTTCTGCTCTTCATCACCGCTTTCAACTGATTTGTTCTCGTTCAACTCACATTTATCCCCCTTTTTTTTGAAAAAATCGCGCTTAGGACGGAACCCTGATCAAAGTAAAATCCGGCAAAAAGTTCGCCGAAAACTCAGATGATTGGAAGTTTTGGAGTGGCAACGTCCCCAAGAAGCTGCAACAAGCCCACGCCAATGGATACTCAATCATTCTTCTTAGTAATCAAAATTTCAAAGCCCCAAAATTCAAAACAGATTTTGAACAAAAAATGATCCAGCTAGCGAGGGCGGTAAGACCCCATCTACCTGTTGCTCCACCTGCTCACCGCTAGCCAAATCGATTAGAATTCCGATCAACTCAAGCTGTTGTGCCGATTTCCTTCGTTCAAGCTTAGTGTTCCTTTGCGAGTGTTTGCTGCTAGGGAAAGGGATCAGTTTCGCAAGGTCCGTGCCTCCCTAAACTTAGGAGAGAAATAGGGTTAAGATGTGTTGGCTCATTTCCATCCGCAACAGCCTCTGACCGGAATGTGGGATGAACTGGTAAAAAACTACAATGATGGAATCCCGCCAAGTAAGCTGTCAAATTTGTGTGCAAAGACGCATGCCGCATCGGTCGATATCTGTTATTCACCCCGGTCCCTTGGACATTTCAGATCTCAGCGAGTCTTTTTTTGTCGGTGACGCGGCGGGTCGCCCTTCTCAGGGCTCTTCCCCGAAGGATTGGAACGATACGGACCGTAAATTTGCGTTGAATGTTGGTCTTCCTTTCTTGTCAGTATGGTCTTTCTTTAGCTTTCCTTAACTTTCTTTTCTTGTTTTCTCATTCTCTACTAATTGCTCGTGTTTATGTCTTATATATGGTTCCCCGTTCTTGTGAAGCACCCCAGAAGAATGGTTTAGCGGAGAGCCTAAGCGAGCATTTGTTTTGAGCGGATTCGAACCGTCCAAATATGACCACGACGGTGCGCTTGGGTTTCTGCTTTCTCCGACCTCAAGTCACTTATTCATTTTATTTACAACGATATCAGAGCCCGCTTGGCATCCTTCCACAACCCCGTTGGCCCTAGGTCCCGTAGCTGAAAGTGGCGTTATTCCTCAGCCTTCGCTTGCCGAAATTGTCCTTTTTGTTGGTGCTCCTGGCATTGGTAAAACCACTTGCTTTGAGAAGTATTTTTCTCCTCGTGGTTACCAACACGTGGTTTGTGGCTGCCCCTTTGCGTTGCTCGATTGACTGAGAAGAGCCAGTTGCCAATTTCTTATCCATTATGCATGCTAATTTGGGATTCGACGTCTGAAGAACCAGGATACTCTTAAATATTTTGACAAATGCGTTAAAGCCGTCACGGAATCTATTACTCTCGGCCAACCCTGTGTCGTTGACAACACTAATCCTTCGAAAAAGACTCGATCAACCTATATCACACTTGCTCGACAACTAGGATGTCCAATACGGTGCATTTTCTTTTCGGGGTCAACCGAACTGGCGCAACATAACAACGTATATCGAGCTTGTGTTCAAAAATCTCGTGCTTTACTGCCAGCCCTGGCTTTTGTGAGCTATGCGAAGAATTTTGAAGAGCCAACCGTCGATGAAGGCTTTATCGAACTAAAGAAGGTTAGATTTGCGTTTGAAGGCAGCTCGCAGGAGCGCACCGCTTGGGAAAAATATTTGTTGTGAGAGAAATTGTTTCTTAAGCCCAATTAGAGTCGGTTTTACTTTTCGTGTATATTTGAATAGTCGTGTATATTTGAGTAGTCGTGTATATTTGAATAGTCCTCAGGTTTCCCGTTGCCGCTCATCGTTGTTGGATTACTCCGAATATCTTGTCTGAGGAATATTTGGGGGTTAGTTGACGGAGGTTGAAGAATGCGCATTCATTCTACATTGGTCTGAGAATACTAAAGGGGAGAGAACAGATTGGATAAATTAGCCTGAGCCAGCCAGGCTCTTCGGTAATATCTTGACTTTGAATAGGCAAGGCTCCAATACATGTATGTTGGCTAAGCTCTCCACAACCTCAGCAAACTGATGGTGGCTTTGAGTTGAGTCATTTTAAAGGTTGATCTATCTTAGGAAGATCAGTGCAAGGCATTAAGGAAGATATTAGAACAACTGGACACTTATATGTTTCAGCAAGAAGGAAACCATGACATGGGAATTTCATCCACATATTTATTGGAGCTGGGCCAGAAAGGTGGTTTGGTTGCCTTCTTGCTTCTTGGAAAGTTTCCTGCCAGATTTCATGCATTAATCTTGGGTCCTTGAAGATTGAGTTTGAATCCAGCTCTTATACCATTTGTTTCCTGATTTTGATCCAGTCTTCAGATTTCCACCCAAAAAAAATGGCTGCTGCTGTGAACCCACAGTTTCCATCACCTATAACATCTTGAATGTAGAATATATGTGGAATAGCTGTTGCAGGGGAAATGAAGTCTATATTGGAACTAAAACCAAAAATCAGATTTTTTTTATAAAATAAAATACCCTTTAAAGATACTACTCCACTTATTCAATTGAAACTTGGTCAAAAACTCCAGAAGAAGAATAAGATAATGTATGGGAAACCTAGAGGAAAAATCCAAAAACAATCAGAAAAACTGAAAAAACAATAAATTGCCAAATGTACTCACTTTCTCAGTTATTTTTGTTGCTGCGGGTGCTAATACATGCTTTCCATGAGAATGGTAAGGAGCTTCACCATCTTCATTTGCTTTCTATGGTGTGTTGATTATTGGACCAGTATTGTATCAGGAGAAGCAACTCACTTATTCAGAATGGTTCCAGACCTCTGAGAACAGATTAAATGAAAACATTGATAAGCAATAATATCAAATCAATCAGAAAAAATAAAAGCAAATGAAATATCACCATCTTAATAACATCTAAATCTGGGAGCCCTTCATCAGGATTCCTATTCAGTCAGAAAATCATTCTATGTTAAAAAATGAAAAGGAATCATGAAAAAAAAACATTTCATGTTTAGAAAAAATAAGTAGATATAAAAATTAACCTCTTCCTCTGATTTACTCCTTCTTTTGCTTCCTGTTTTGCTTTTTTGCCTTCAACTTTCTTGAACCCTGATGGAATGCATTAAAACTATTAATTATGAAATTTGTTTTTTTCTTCTTCAAAAATGGTTACTGACCATTGAATTTGCTGTAAATTTTTTCTTTGGCTGTCCTATCCTCTTTTGTTGTTCTAAATATTCAAAAACTGATGGATCTCTTTTACTTGAGGACTGAGAGATCTTCTTGAGCTTATTGGCTGCTCCTTTGGGTCTCCCTCTTATTTTAGATCTTTGAGTAGAATTTGAATCTTGAGTTAGAATAAATTGATACTTCCCACCATAAAGCTTTGTTGTTCCACCCAGATAATAATGTTTTTCCCCAGGTGGCAAATTATGGAATTATTCAAATAATTCAGTCACATATTGATTTTCATTAGTGGTTTTGGATGGAAATTCAGGGGTTGCTGATGATTCAGTTGAATCAGGAAGAGGTAACTGGAGAAAGAAAAATACAAATCAATCAGAAAAATATTGATTTGGGCTTGAAAAAAAAAATTACTGAGGAGGAGGATTTGACATGCCATTGAGCATGGAAATCCTCAATTTGGAAGAGTTCACCCTTTCTGATATCTAATTTGACTTTGTGAATACAAGGCATACCCATATAAGAAAAGCAATCACAGTTTTTGCAAGAGGTGGGAGATTCAGGAACTTAATCAAATTGATGAATTATTTTTTTAAGAAAAAGTGGCTGATCTTCTCAGAGAGGTGATCCACACACACAAAAAAAACAATGAGATGCTTCAAATCTCTCTGAGAGGCTTCAATAGCTCTCTCATGGGTTGGGATAGTGATTGAATTTCAAATCCTATGAAATACATCAGGAAAAGAACCAGTAGCTGAGATGACAAAACTTTTGATTTAAGATTTTATTCCTTCTATTCTAGAGGTACTTGTATTTCCAAATTAGAAGTGTTTTATGGCCAAGTAAGAGACAATTTTCTTGTTTTTTGCAAGCAAGTTTTCAAGGAGGTATTCTAATTTAGTGGGATTTCAGACTAGATAAAGTTTTGTAAAGTTCTCATGGTAGATTGATTTGGATTTTAAATGGAACAACTGATGCCATTGTTTCTGGAAAGTATCCCATTCATCTTCAGATTTGAATTTTTATCTGAAATGGGTTTAAATATTTTTAAAATTTTTCCAGAGACAGAGAAGATGATGACTGGAATTTTCAGAGTTATAACCTCTATTGCACACAAGGGCTGTGGTTATACCTGCAAATTAAGACAAAAGTTGAATTAAATCAGCTTTAATGACTTACATCACTTTAGCAATGGCTTAAACCATACAAACTCAAACATTACCAAGGTATTATGAGTACAGAAGCCACACCTTAAAACTTTAAAAAAGTTAAGGGGCCTGGCTTTAATTAATAAATCTCAAAGGAGATTAGCTTACACCTGGAAGTTTACACTGTTTATAGTAGCCAGAGAGGGCTAAAACTCCAAAAAGGACCTTGGACTCAAAGTTGGAGTTGGTTGTTAGATTTTTTGATTGATTTTCTATTAAATAAAAAGACCCCAGTCAATCTTCTTCTTGAGATTAAGTTTAATGGGCTTGTTAACTTCTAAAATATGTTATACAATAATACAATGAGGAAAAGCTCTAACAGGGGCAGGACCCTTCTGTTTTATGTTAACAGGATTCCTCAGTGCACTCAGGGGATCATCAGAGGGATACACGAATGTCCTTGATTTCGTCTTCAGTGGCTCAGAGCCCCATTTAATCTTTCCCAATGATTAACAGTAAAAATAAACTCATTGGGGTGTATTTTGAATGCAAGTTTGTAACTTGTTTATCCAGAAGCTTGAAAGGAAAGGTAAGTTACCCCAGCAACTTATTCTACTTCCCAAAGAAGCTCTCAAGGCCTCAGAATCAATATATCTCCTTACATAACTCTAAATATACACATATAGGCATGTGTTAAAAGGTTTAAAACCATAATAGCCTATGTAAATTGATTTACATATGTACACTTTGGGTAATTAATCCTACAGAGTTCATATACATCAGGTGAGTTTAATGGTCTCTGTATGTATGCTTTCCCAGCATTTTTGTGTTTCTGAAAGTTATTTACAGGCTGGAAGGAGATTAAATAGAAATTTAATAATAATTTACCCATATATGGGTCATGGTAGATGGAAATTATTAAAGAATATTATTTCCAGAGAGGGAAATCTTTATAGAAATTCATTGAAAATCCAATTGGACGCATACAGAGGATTATACGACAGAACAAAGTTATAATATCTTCCATAAATTATAATTTAATTTATCAAGGTTCTATGTGATGATTTCTGTTGCTAAAAACATACTATAAAAATATTTTTATAAAATGTTTTATAAAGTTATAAAATAATCAATGCTATTGATAAAGTAACTAAATGGCGACTTGAACACACAACCTGATTTCTCTAAAGGAAGATAACAGAGACATTCCTCATCCACTATACTAAGTAGACATATGAGTTCTGCAGAAATTGGACATGTATATATGTCTCATGGCTGACAAGAAGGGAAAACGTTTTCCATGTAAATAATGAGAGATTGTTCTTTTTCTGTGACAATAAACCTGGGCTCTTCATGTTCTAAGATTTCCTGAAATTTTTTGAGGTTCCATTCATAGTCATCTCTTTTATATTGAGATAGAAAACACAAAGAAACTGAATTTCTTGAACAATTTTTTACCCCAAAAACATGAAGAAGGGGAATTCCTAAATTGTTTGTTTTATATTTGCAGTCCATCATGAGAAGAATGGGTAACAATTTGAGAATTTTGATAGAATCAGGTTGTGGAATAAATAAAGAAGTGATGTTTCCGTCCATAATTTTTATTTTGTAAAAAAAAGAAGAATTTCAGAGTTTGAGTATAAATGCTTCAACAGGAGATTTGCCATTGAGATGAGTTTTTTGAATTTGTGATTTTTTATTGTAAATATTTCTGAGTTTGGTATTAAAAGTGGATGAGGGGGTCTATAATAGAATTTGAAAATTTTGAGGGAGGAACACTAGCTTTGGTTACATTTTCAACCATCTCCTTTTTATTCCCTTGAATTCTTCTGTGGATGGGATGAGTGGAAGAATGATTGAAAGCTGGATTGTTGTGGTCTGGAAATAAAAACTTGAACAGCAAAAGACACAATATTATGGAAAGATTTCCAGATAATCTGAAAGGAAAATTGGTCTTTCTTGATTTTTGCAACCTCTTGGTATCTTTTCTGGGTGTGTATTGCCAAGATTTTTTACATTGATATGTGTAGGTATGCTGCTTGCAATTGAATACTCTGGTATATATGGAATATCCATGGAACTTTTTCAATGATTGGATGGAATCAAGCAGCTCCTCCTTTGTATTATATGATAATTCAGGGGAAGGGGTCACAGGGAGGGAATCTGGAATTTGAGTAGATGAGGAAGGAGAAAGAATGGCTGAATCACTACTTTGATTAGATGAGGTAATCAAGGATGGGCCTGGTGAAACAGTTCTGAAAAGTGGGTGGATGTTTTCTTGAGCCATTGTGAAAAGATGCTTGATTTTAAAAAAATGAATTGAAGATATGAGTTGATACTTCAGAAAGATATTGAGAATAAACTGAGTGAATAATCATTCAGAGACTTGATGTAATATGGAAGGGTATTTTTTGGAATTATTGATTGAGTTGAATTGATTAGTTAAATATTTGAGGTTAGAATTTGAAAATTTTCCAAAACTGTTTTTATTGAAACAAATATTTTAACTTTCAATGGAAGATTTGAATTCAGGAGGTTTGATTTGGCAGTTTTGAGCATTGAGTTGTTTTTTTTGAGGTTTGGTGATGGATGGTGAGTGTTTTGTGGTGTGGTTATGAGTGAACTAGTCAAGTGGAGTGCAGTGCAGTGCAGTGCAGTGCAGTGGTTTTGTTTGGTGTGGTGAGGAGTGGTGTGGTGTGCTGTGGTGTGCTGTGGTGGGGATTAGTGTGGATTGGTGTTGGGTGGTGTTGGGTGGTGTGGTTTGGTGAGGTAGGGGTGGTGTGGTGTGGTGATAGGTGGTGTGCCAGGGGTGATTTGTGGGTGAAAGAGGTGAAGTTGATGGCTTATGAGATGATTGGAAAGCTCCAAAATGGGGGGAGCTCCCTGGAAGAAATTCAAATTTGTATTGAATTAATGAATTCCAAAGGGCTCACAAAAGCAGGCCATAAACAAAACCGGTTTATTGTGTTCCTTTTTTGGTTTAGTTTTTGAGAATGAAATTGTGTGTCACAAATTAAAAAATCATGATTTTTTGAAAACTCAAAATTCTTTTCTTCAACCAGAAGCTCCAAATATTTCAAATAATAATTAATTTTTCCAAGGGAAAAAATAAGATAAATCAACGCAGTAAACACCTTTAATTTTGAATGATTTTTACTATATTAAATATTTTTTGGGGTAAAACCTGTGATAATCACTCAGAACTCTTTTTTTGCTTTTATCTTTCAATGTTTTTATAAAGTTCTGTAAAGAAAATGAGAGAAATTTTGATGCCTGATGTAAAAAAAAAACATTGAAGAGAATGTGCTATTTTGAACTTTTTTTACATTGGGTTAAATTTTTGGGGGCCAATAATGTCCCAAAAGTACCAAAAAAGCAATTTTCAGCTTTTTTATTGATTATTAAACATTCTGTGATTTCAAAGAAACAAAAAAGTTTTAAATTGAGGAATTGATTATACTGAAAACTGGGAACTGAAGAGACAATGGCAATCAATAAAAGACATGAGATGAGGATAGTTGAGAAACAAAGACAAACATTGGGCACATGGCAATTACGTGGTTGAGGGATTGAGGTAAAGAATTCAGTTGAAGCTCTGTGAGGAACCAAGGAGACAAGACTGAAAGAGTTGTGTGAAGAATAAAACCATTCAATATGAAGAAAGAAAAAAGAGAACAGAAAAGAGGAAGATCTCACTGGGCACACAGGCAAGGAGACAGACAAGGAGGGTTAAATGAGTCAGATGAGAAAAGAAAAGGACAGGGAGATGAGATTGAAAGAGGAAGTTTGAGTGAGGTGGAGATCAGATGAGATGGTTGAAGTCATGATGTGAGGAAGAAAGAGTTGTTGAGGATGGAAGTGGCGGTGATTGGAGAAGATCATCCATCTGAGATGATTCATCCGGGTGAACAATCTCATGAGAAGGTCTACTAGAATTTGAAGTATCTACACTGCTCCCGTATTTGATAAAGACCCGCGCCTGCATGCCTACTGGAGTGCCCTCATAGCTCAACAAAAAGTAATATAAAAGGCAAAATATTTATTATTTATTATTTATTATTTATTATTTATTATTTATTATTTATTATTTATTATTTATCATTTATCATTTATTATTTATTATTTATTATTTATTATTTATTATTTATTATTTATTATTTATTATTTATTATTTATTATTTATTATTTATTATTTATTATTTATTATTTATTATTTATTATTTATTATTTATTATTTATTATTTATTATTTATTATTTATTATTTATTATTTATTATTTATTATTTATTATTTATTATTTATTATTTATTATTTATTATTTATTATTTATTATTTATTATTTATTATTTATTATTTATTATTTATTATTTATTATTTATTATTTATTATTTATTATTTATTATTTATTATTTATTATTTATTATTTATTATTTATTATTTATTATTTATTATTTATTATTTATTATTTATTATTTATTATTTATTATTTATTATTTATTATTTATTATTTATTATTTATTATTTATTATTTATTATTTATTATTTATTATTTATTATTTATTATTTATTATTTATTATTTATTAATTATTAATTATTATTTATTATTTATTATTTATTATTTATTATTTATTATTTATTATTTATTATTTATTATTTATTATTTATTATTTATTATTTATTATTTATTATTTATTATTTATTATTTATTATTAATTATTTATTATTAATTATTTATTATTAATTATTTATTATTTAGTGGAGGCTACAAAATTTGATTTTTGTTGTTTAGCGTGCCACATGGCCCATTTGAGTTGTTTAGCATGCCACACAGCTCATTTGAGTCGTGTAGCATGCGACATGGTTCATTTGAGTTTTGTAGGGTGCCACACGGCCCATTGATCTGTGTACACAACTCTTTGAGTTGTGTACAGAGTTGTTTACCCAACCCAATGAGCCGTGAATTTAACATTTCCCTTATTTATTTTATCAATTTATCTTTTCAGTTTTTTAATTTTTTATATGGGTGGTGATAGATTCACAACTCTTATAAAACCCTTAAAAAACTCAAAATGGGTTGTGTGGCACAGTTCATAACCAACTCAAGCTCTGTATGGCTTCCTACAATACACAGAGTTGTGAATGGCCATTCCCAACTCAGATGCTTTGTGAGCCAGGCCATAAAACCAATTTTGAGTTGTGGCTTGCCATTCACAACTTTTCTATGACTCCAGGGTAACAAGAAAAAAAAAGAAATTCAATTAAATTAAATTAAATAAAAAATTGAACCAAAAAAAACCATCAAGAAAAGTTAAAAAAAAAATCAGAAAAATTGAAAAAAAATTGGGAAAAAGTTAAAAAAAATTAAAAAAAATGCTAAAATTTCACAACTCTAGTGGGATGCAAACTCATGGCCCTCTGAATAAATGAAAATAAATAATTAAAAAGTCCAAAAAAAAATCAAAAAATTGTGCCAAAACAAATAAATAAAACAAATGGAAAAATAGAAATAGGTAGATAAAAATCAGGAACAATATTCATACAATACATTGCTGAAATAAAGTGTGATACAATAAATGTAAAATAATACAAGGGTGTTGGGTTTTTCACGCCCCCAAAGCTGGAAATCACGCGCTTTGGACGTCCCCACAACGTCCCCTGATGTTCCCAATGCATGGGGTAAACCTGAAAAAAAAACAGTTTTTTTGCGGTTGTCAAAAAAAATACTAGGGGATAGGAGGGCATATCAAACCCCTGTAAGTAATCTGAAGAATTTTGGCCATTTTTAAGGCCTTCAAAATTGCCCTCAAAAAACTGAAAAAAAAACAGTCTACATCTCAAATCTTTTCACATTTTTAATCTTTCTTCTTTGATTATTTTGAGAAATATGAAGAGACAAAAAAGTTTGCAAATATGGCAGTCCATTCAATTACAATTTTCCCAGAATTTTAGTACTTCAATTTCTCTCCTGAAAATGGAATTTACAAAAAAAATGAGAAATTGTTTTCATTTCTTTTTTTTGTCATTTTTTCATGAGAATTTCCAAATTTTCAGGTTGCAGTATTTTAGTGGGCATTTTGAAGGGCCCAAAAAAATGATTTTGGGATTTTCAGGATCAATTATTCACCCCCAAAAAATTGATGCATCTACAACAATAATGGGAAGTGTCTGTTTTGGGGTGCGTTTTGAAGGATTTCCAATACTATTTTGATTCTTTTTATGGAAAAAATGAGTTTTCAGTTTGAAAATGGACTTCAAATGAAACAAAAATGAATTTTCTCATATTTTTTGGACCTTTCTTGGGCCCTAAAATGTCTTACCTCAAAATACCAGGTTTAAACCCCTTTTTGGGGTAGGTCTGCATTTTTGAGCTCTTCTATATGAATAATCTGATATTAAATATGATTTTGATTGATTTCCTGCCTCCTCCTCACCTCTTGGGGCTGTTCAATCCTCTCCTCAACCACAAAATCACCTGTAAAAATCCAGAGTCCACTCCACACCACACCAATCATCACCGCCATCACCAATCATCACAACTCAGCACCAATCAACCAATCAAAATTCACTACTCAACACAACTCAAAAAATAAAAATCAACAATCCACCCTAAATCAATCAACCCCCCTGAATCAAAAAAATCAATCAAAAATAAAAAAAAGTCTTCATCAAAAAAACAATCTCAAAATCAAAATTGCAAACCAAAAATATCTGAAAAACACATCAACCCACTTTTACTATCTGCCCCTGCTGCTTCTTCTTCTGGTCCACTATCTGCCTCTGCTGCTAATAATCCTACTGCTTCAACTGATTCATATCACCCCCATGATTCCACCCCTTTGGACCCTCCACCTGAATTATCATATCATTCAAAGGGGGAACTTGTGGATGCTGTTCAAGATTGGGATAAATCCCATGGATATTCCATTTCCACCAAAGTCTCCAATACTAAGGAGAAAATGATACTTACCAATGTGACAAATCTGGGGAAAATGAACCCAATTATTATAAAAAAAGACTTTCATCAACTAGAACAACAAACTGTCCCTTCAAATTCTCTGGAAGCTTTTACAAGAGGTCTGGTTTTGGGAAATAAAAATCCAATGCCCTGATCACAGTCATCCACCATCAACCAATCCATCCAGCCATCAAGTTCATAGAAGGATTCAGGGCAATCACAAGGATATTTTCAATTATTTAACAAAAGCTGGGGTTCCTCCCCTGAAAACTCTTAATTCCTTATTGCAGTCCTCAAATTCTCATGCTCACACAACCCTTAGTACAATATATGACAAAAGATCAAAAATTAAAAAAGAAAAAACAGAAGGTAAATCACCCATAGAAGCTTTAATAATGGAATTAATAAACTCTCCTTTTACATATGAAATCAATAATTAAAATGGTCATATTACTTATTTATTCTTTTCTCAACCAGATTCTTTCAAATTAATCAAACTCTTTCCATCAGTATCAATTATGGACTGTACCTGTAAAAACAACAAATTTTCCATGCCTCTTCTTCACATTTTTAGGGCCAAAAATTGTGTTAAAAAATTCTCTGTTGGTTTCAGTTTCCTCTTCCAAGAAAGAAAGGAAGACTATAAATGGGCTCTCCATCAACTTCATAAATTATTAGAACATGAAGAACCCAAAGTCATTGCGACTGACAAAGAGCAAGCCCTAATTAATTACATTGAAACTGTATTTAACAACTCTGATCATTTACTTTGTGTCTGGAATATCTTCAAAAAACTCAAATACATTGTATAAAACACTTTAAATCTGAAGAAGAATGGATGATATTCAGAAAAAAACTGGAATATGCTGGTCAAATCCAAACCTGAAAATTCTTATCAAGAAAAGTTTACCAAACTGACTGTAGTCTGGAATCCCCCTACTTCTGACTAACTTCTTTACAACTGCCTTCATTTAAAAAGAAAATCTGTTTCATATGGTGCAAACAAGTACCTGTATTTTGGAAATACCAGAACATCTAGGATAGAAGGGCTTCACTCTTATGTCAAACAATTTATCGCAACTTCTTCTGGTTCCTTTTCTGATGTAGTTCACCAAATATATCATGCAGTTTCAATTAAACTCCATGAAACTGCCATTGAAACTTCTCAGCAAGAATTCAAGAACTTTATTGGTCTCCCATATTGTGTTGAACATCTCTCAGGAAAAATAAGCCACTATTCTCTCAAGATTGTGCATTCATTTCAAATCTCAGAAGAAAAATAAACCACCTGTTCTGATTGTGATTATTCTTCTTTCATGAAAATTCCTGGTCAACACCAAGTGAAGAAGGCCAATCTCAAGAAGCAACAATTTTTGCTTGATGATTGTCATTCCCAGTGGCATGTCAAACCTCCTATTGCAGTATGTTTTCTTTTCTAGGAGAAAAATTATTCTAACATTGATTTCTGAAGTTTTTTTTTTATTTTGAATTCATTCAAAGCTTTCTGAGAAGGGGTAATGCCAAAATTCTCAATCATCTCATGAATCAACTTCCAAATCAACCAACATAAATTGTTTTCAGAATGAACTCTTTGAAAAATTCCTCAAATTGCGCCCAGTAGAAAAACATTTTTCCTTGGAGAAATGATGGAAAAGTTAAAAGGGAAGTATCAACTGGCTCCCATTCAAGAAACCCTGTCAAAGGAAGAAAGGAAAATTTGTGGGAGACCCAAAGGAGTCCCCAATAAAATCAACAGATTTTCTCAGCATTCATCTAAGAGGGATCTATCTGGGTTTGAATATGCTGAAGTACCTAAGAGAAGAAGAAGACCAAGGAAGCACAGAGTGGTTAATTCAATGGTTAGTTTTTTCTTTTTGTGGTTTTTTACCCCTTTCTGTTGAATTTATCTTAAAAGCATTTGGTTGGGAATTGGTTTTATCTAATTTCAGACTCTGAGGAAAAGGAAAGGAAAGGAATACCATGAAAAAGCCAAAGGAAAAAATAAACAGGAATTAGAGGAAGAGGTGTTTTTTTTTGCAATTAGGCTAAAATTGAATTGCAAACAAGATGAGTTTATAAAAGAAGAGGAATTGAGTGGAGAATAACTCAAATATCTTAAAGAATTGGATATAAAAAAGACAGTTAGTAATTTTATTTTTGGTTGGGGGGATCAGGATTTTTTTTCTAGTTTACATTGATTGTCATATTTTCATTTGTCACTCAGAGGTCAGCAACCATCATCAAAAAGAGGGTTGTTTCACAGAATTTGAGTCCTGGGACTTTGAGAAGGATCAAGAGAAGAAAACAACAAGATGAAGATGTGGATACTTATAGCCCCCCAGGGAATCCAATCTTTGCTCCCACAGCCACAGCCTCTGAAATAGAAAAGGTGAATAAATCTCTGAATTGATCTTGCTTTATGGTTCACTTATCAAAACCTTGTTTTTTGGGATGAAGGTCACAACATTGTCTTTTTCACCTTCTGATAATTTTGAAGTGGTGGCTATTGATAAAGTCAGTATGCTTTTTTCTCTAGTATCAATACCAAAATTTCATTTTCCCAAAGAGAGCCATACCACAAATTTCACATGTTCAAGACGTGATGGGTGATGGGAACTGTGGGTTTAGATCAGTAGTAGTTAATTTGGGCCATAAATATGAAGATTGGAGCTCAATATGTCAGTAAATGATCAAGGAGATGGAATCAAACTCTATCTTCAAGGATGAAAAATTCATGGATCAAGTCTAGGATGAACATTTTGACAAAGCAAGAAAAAATCTCAACCACACTTCTGGGACTTTCCCTCAAAGTTACTGGATTTAATCCCTTGGCAATGGCTTTCTGCTTGAAGATAAATAAAATAGGTCAGTGTTACTTTTATCTAAGTTGATGCCATCAACTTATTTTCCCCTCAATTCACCTCCAAATGCCGATTCTCAAGCATCTCCCATATGTTAAATTATTTTGGAAGAGCTTTAGAACATAGTTTCTTTCCACTATAATTCTGAACTGTGACCAGCTCCCCAATTGGATAACGTTTGGAAGGCTTTTGCTAGCAAGGAATCACAAAAATGGGAAGATTTGATTCATAATAACTTGGAGCTTGGTTTGAGGATTTTGTTTCCTAGTAGTAAAAATAATAAATTAGTATAAATTGATCTTGATTTAATCATTTGTCTGGTTTTTTTATCAATTCTTAATATTTTGTTTTTTTACTCATGGATTTTAATGCAAACTGAAAATTTGGAAAATCTCATGGAAAAATAAAAAAAAAGAATTGAGTATAATGTCTCATTTTTTAGGTAAATCATATTTTCTGGTGGGAAATTGAAGTACTAAAATTCTGTAAAAATTATAATCAAATGGCCTGAAATATTTGAAAACTCTTTGTCTCTTCATATTTATAAAAATAATCAATGAAAAAAGATTAAAAATGTGAAAAGATTTGAAAGGTGGAGCATTTTTTTTCAGTTTTTTGAGAGCAATTTTGAAGGCCTTAAAAATGGCCAAATTTCTTCAGATTTATTCTTAATTGGTTTGAGATGCCCTCCTATCCCCTAGTTTTTTTTTTGGAAAAACACCAAAAACCATGTTTTTTCCAGGTTTAGCACGTGCATTGGGGATATATGGGGCTGTTGTAGGGATGTCCAAACCGCGTAATTTCCAGGTTTGGGGGCATGAAAAAACCCAACACCCTATTTCAATTAATTTTTATTTTTATTTTTATTTTTATTTTTATTTTTATTTTTATTTTTATTTTTATTTTTATTTTTATTTTTATTTTTATTTTTATTTTTATTTTTATTTTTATTTTTATTTTTATTTTTATTTTTATTTTTATTTTTATTTTTATTTTTGTTTTTGTTTTTATTTTTATTTTTATTTTTATTTTTATTTTTATTTTTATTTTTATTTTTATTTTTATTTTTATTTTTATTTTTATTTTTATTTTTATTTTTATTTTTATTTTTATTTTTATTTTTATTTTTATTTTTATTTTTATTTTTATTTTTATTTTTATTTTTTCATTTTTATTTATCTTTATTTTTAGGGCATTATTTTTCTCATTCATCCAACCCTTTATTTCACGCATTTTGATGTTGGTGCGTGGTTGCACCCCTTTGGTATTTCACACAAAGATACTTTATTTCACGCAACTTTCAAGAATTCATTTTTTTAAATTATTACTGCAAAGCCCAGTAGCAGGGTTTTTTAAACTCCTGACTGAATTCCTTTTAATTTTGCAGGCATTAGAACCCCTTCAAAAATGCAATCAAAAAATGAAAAAATTCCATAAAAACAAATTTTTGCATTGGTTTTTGGATCATCATTTTGGCTATTTTCTTGTTTTTTATTTGTTTTTCAGCTGCGATGAATTTTGAAAAGCATTCAAAGAGTCTTCTAATATTTTTTTCATATTTTTTGGATGTATCCTTTCACCTTAAAGAATTCCTTCAAAAAAACCAAAAATCACAAAAATCAAATTTTTCTTTGGACATTTGAATCCTTTGATTTTCCTTTTATTTCATTTTTTTTTAATAATTCAAGCTATAAAAAAGTTTAAAACAACATTCAAAGAGAATTAAAATATTTTCTTTCAGATTTTTTTGGATGTATGTTTTTACCTTAAAAAATTCCTTCAAAAAAGCAAAAGATACAAAAAATTCAATTTTCTCATTTGACTTTTGGATCCTTGTGTTTGCCATTTTGACCAATTTTTTTTGGTGTTTCAAGCTTTGAGAATTTTAAAACAACTATTAAAGAGATTTTTGAAATTTTTCTCAGGATTTTTAGATGTCATTTTTGACCTTTAAAAATTCCATCAAAAAACCAAAAAAATTGAAAAATTCACTTTTCTCACTGGATTTTTGAATCCTTTTGTTGGCCTATATAATTGTTTTTTTGGGTGATTCAAACTTTCAGAATGTTGAATGTTGCAAAACAAAAAAATTTCATTAATAATTTTTGAAGATCATCTGCATTCTTGCATACACCTTACAAGCCTCATTCAAAAAAATAAAAACAAAGAACAAATATGGATACAAATATTAAAATTTATTCAACTATGATTGGTTTTATTTTTCTACTTGATTTTTTTGGAGGGAACAAAACCTAATCAACAAGAAAAAAATTTCTCTGAATAATGGTTTTCCAAGATTTGGAATCCTTTTTCACAAAGCTTTTCCAAAGTGGATCTAACCTGGAAGCTGGCCAATGATTGATCAGACTTGAACTTGAATGAGAATATATGTTTGGATTCTTCTAAAAGAATGAAGCAAATAGGAGAAGATTTGGAATTCAGAGTGGGAGTGGAATCGGGAGGAAGATAAGTGCAAGGAATTAAAGAAGAAACCAGAACAACTGGAAACTTATATGTTTCAGCCAGAAGGAAACCATGGCATGGAAAATTCATCCACATAATTATTGGAGCTGGGCCATAAAGGTGGTTCAGTTGCCTTCTTGCTTCTTCAAAAGTTTCACCCCAGATATCACGCAGTAATCTTGTGTCCTTGAAGATTGGGTTTGAATCAAACTCTTTCACCATTTTCTTCCTGAATTTAATCCAGTCTTCTGAGATACTCCCCAAGAAAATGGCTGCTGCTCTAAATCCACAGTTCCCATCCCCTATGACATCTTTAAAATGGGAGATATGTGGAATGGCTGTTTTTGGGGAAATGGAATTCTTTTATTGGAAATAAAACCAAAAATCAGAATTTTTTATAACAGAAAATATGGACAAAAGATAATAATCACTTCTTCAATTGATACTTGGTCAAATATTCCAGAAGAAGAATAAGATAATGTGCAGGAAACCTAGAGGAAAAACCCAAAAGAAATCAGAAAAAAATTAAAAATGAGAAAAAACCAAATTTACTCACTTTCTCACTGATTGTTGAGGCTGCTAATACTTTCCCCCCAGGAGGATGGTAAGGAGCATTACAATCTTCATTGGATACCTTTATGTTAGAATTTGAGTTTTCATATGTGACTTTCACAGGAGTTCAGAGTATTGTTGATTGGATTGATTTGATTTTATTGTTGTTAACCTTAAGGTACTAAGACAACAAGAAAAATATAACTGGGCTGTGCTGTAGTATTCTGATTACCAGACTGTTTAGTCATAGAATCTCACTTACCATGTCACTTAAACTGCTTATGTTAATTTTGCCTTATTCATTTTGTACTCAACCACTTTTTAGCCAATCATTTATTTAGTATATATAAACCATGGTTCTCTCAAGTGGAATTCAAAACCTGTTCAGACAACCAATGAACCGGAGTGCCCTTTTCCTCCTTTCCTCAGGTCCTTTATGCTTGAAGTTACAAGCCTCTTTCATTCCTTTCTTATTACCTTTTACTTCATCAGAGCTGAAGCTCTTCTTTATTTTTACACTTTAGTTTCTTGATTCTTTTACCAGGATTGTATTCAGGAGAAGCAACTTGCTTATTTGCAATGTTTCCAGACCTCTGATAAAGATTTGAATGAAGAAATTAATGAAAAATAATATCCAAAAAATTAGCCAAAAATAAAAGAAACTGAAAGCTCACCATCTTAATAGCATCCACATCTGGCAGCTCTTCATCTTCTGAATATTCACCTTCATCCAAATCTTGCACCTCTTCATCTTCTGAATATTCCTCTTCAGTCAGCAATTCACTCTATGTTAAAAAAATTAGAAGGACTCATCAAAAAAAGCAACCCATTGCAGAAAAAATAAGTATAGTTACAAAATTACCTCTTCCTCTGATTCCTCCTTATTTTTTCCCTTCCCCTTCCCTTGGATGGCCTTGCACCTTTTTGAAACCTGAACTCATAAGAAAAAAAAATAATTATGAATGTTGATAAATTGTTTTTTCCAAAAATTAGGTGACTGACCCTCAAATTTGCTATGAGTTTATTCTTTGGCCTTCCTCTCCTCTTGGGTTCTTTTAAATATTCAAAGAAAGATGCATCTCATTTGCTTGAGGACTGAGAGATCTTCTTGAAATTATTGGCTGCTCCTTTGGGTCTTCCTCTTCCTTTGGATCTTTGAGTGGAATTTAGCTCTTCAATCAGGGTAAGTTGATATCTTCTACTGTACAGCTCCATGCTTTCACCCAGATGATATAGCTGTTCTCCAGGTGGAAACTTTCTGAATTCTTCAAAAAGTTTAGTGATATATAGGTTTTCAATACTTTCTTTGGTTGGAACTTCAAGTTTTTCTGAATCTTCAGTTCAATCAGGGCTCACAGTTAACTTGAGAAAGGAAAATCAAAACCAATCAGAAAATTATTCATTTGAGCTTGAATCCCTCCCCCAAAAAAAGAGAAAAAATTACTGAGATGGGAGCTTTGACATGAAATTGATGATGAAAATCATCAAGTTGGAAGAATTCACCCTTTCTGATGGCCAATTTTGCTTTGTGAACACATAGTATACCCATGGAAGAAGAGTAATCACAGTTGTTGCAATTGGTGGAAGAATCAGGAACTTGATGAGATGAATGAATGATTTTAAGGAAAAATTGGATAATCTTTCCAGAACGATGATCCACACAGTGAGGCAAACCAATGAGATTCTTGAACTCTTGCTGAGAGGCTTCAATGGATCTCTCATGGGTTTGGATGGTGATGGAACTGTAAATTTTTTTGAACTACATTATAGAAAGAGCCAATAGAAGAACTGATAAATATTTTAATTAATGAGTGAGAAAATTCTATTCTTGATGTACTTGTGTTTCCAAATTGAAAGTATTTGTTTGAAAAATAGGAGAAAATTTTCTTTTTAGAGAAATTCAGTTTTCAAGAAGGTATCCAGAAGTAGGAGGATTCCAGACCAGAGAAAGTTTTGTGAAGTTTTTGTGATGACTTGATTCAGATTTTGAATAGACCAAATGATGCCATTGTTTCTGGAATAGCTTCCATTCATCTTCAGATTTAAAGTTCTTCCTGCAATGATTTTGAATTTTCTTGAAAATGTGCCAGACACAGAGAAGATGATGAAAGTAAGGGAAAAATAATTCAATTGAGCTAATAAGTGCTTGTTCCTTTTCTATCACAATCACACTAGTTTCTTTATCTTCAAATATTTCCTGAAGTTAAGTCAGCGCCCAATCATAGTTCTGTTTTTTCTCTTGAGATAAGAAACAGAATGCAACTGAGAAGCTTCTAGCAGAATGGTTAATCCCGAGAATATGAAGAAGGGGCATTCCAAATTTTTGGGTTTTATATGTACAGTCCATCATAATAATGAGATTAGGGAATAGGTTGAGAGTTTTCATGGAATCAGGGTGTGAAATAAATAATGAAGTAATTTGACCATACACATTTTTCATTTGGTAGTAAAAAGAAGAATTCCTGATTTCCAGTATGAGTGCTTCCACAGGAGTTTTGCAATAAAGGGCATTTTTTTTTTTTTGGGATATTTTGTTGTAAATTTTAGGGAGATTTGTATGGATAGGTGATGATGAGTTTTGTATGAAAGAGTTGAGAATTTTTAAAGGGGGAACTCCTGCTTTGGATAAATTATCAACCACCTCCTTTTGCTCCCCTTGGATTCTTCTGTGGATGGGATGAGTGGAAGGATCAATGGAAGTTGGATGGTTGTTCTCTGGACATTTAACCTTCACCATCAAACACCCAATCTTTTTTAAAAATTCCCTGATAACCTGAAAGGAAAATTGGTCTTTCTCGATTTTTTTTTAATTTGGGGGTATCTTTTGCTGGGTTTATATTCCCCAGACTTATCACATTGGTAAGTTTAGGCCTGATTCTTTCAATTTTATACTTTGGTAGATATGGCATATCCATGGGACTTTGCCCATGATTGGATAGCCTCAACCAGCTCCTCCTTTTGATTATATTATAGCTCAGGAGAAGGGGCCAGAGGAGTGGAATCAAGAGTTTGAGTATATGAATAAGGATGATAAGGATTTTAATCAATAGTTTGTTAGATGAGATAATGGAGGATGGGCTTGGTGAAACAGTTGAAACAGTTCCAAAAAGTGGGTGGATGTTTACTTGAGCCATTGGAAAAAGAGATGTTCTTGTTTGGAAGTATCTGGAGCATTAACTTGTTTTGATGAGTGGTTGGTGGTGTGGTGTGAAAAGGTTTGGTTTGGTGTGGTAGGGTGTGGTTTTGCTTTATGTGGTGTGGTTTTGTGTGGTGTGGTGTGGTATGGTGTGGTATGGTATGGTGTGGTATGGTGTGGTGTGGTCTGGTATGGTATGGTAGTGGGATGGTGTGGTGGGGGGTGATGGGAGGGTGGAACAGGTCAAGGGGGTGGTTTATAATAGAATTGGAGCGCTCCAAGATGGGTGGTGGTCCCAGGAAAAGATTTTCACTCATATTGAATATATGCATGTGAAGGGCTCAAAGAAGAGTGAATTTTTCAAATTTTTTGCCTTTCTGATAGAATTTTTAAAGGTAAAAAATGAAATACAAAAATCCTGAAAAGAAAATTGAAAAGGTCTTTAATAGTTCTCTTAAAATTCTCAAATCTTGAAACAGAAAAAATAAATATTTCAAAATGGCAAACATAAGGATCCCAAAGTCAAATAAGAAAATTGACTTTTTTGATTTTTTTGCTTTTTGAAGGAATTTTTAAGGTAAAATGAAACATCCAAAAAATCTAGAAAAAACAATGACAATGCGCTTTAAATGCTGTTTTAAATTTTAAATAGGTTGAACTACCCAAAAGAATGAAATAAAAAGGAAAATAAAAGGATTCAAATGTCCAAAGAGAAATTTGTATTTTTCTGATTTTTTGTGTTTTTTGAAGGAATTTTTCAAGGTGAAAGGATACATCCAAAAAATATGAAAGAAATATTCAAAAAATTTTTGAATGTTGGAAAACATTTATGGCAGCTGAGATAACCAGAAAAAAACAATGAAAACAGCCAAAATGATGATCCATAAACCCATGCAAAAATTTGTTTTTAGAGAATTTTTTCATTTTTTGATTGCATTTTTTAAGTGGTTCTAATGGCTCCAAAATTGAAAAAAAATTTTCCTAGGGTTTTAAGAAACCCTGCTACGGGGATGCGAACGCAGGATTCAAAAAAAATGAATACTTGAAAGTTGCGTGAAATACCAAAGGGGCGCAATGGCCCGCCAACATCAAAATACATGAAATAAAGGGTTGGATGCGTGAGAAAAATAATTTCTTATTTTTATTTATTCTTATTTTTTATTTATTTATTTTTATTTATCTTTTATTTATCTTCATTTATCTTTATTTATCTTTATCTATTTTTTACTTCTTTCACATTATTTTGTTTTATTTATTTTATTTTATTTTATTTTATTTTATTTTATTTTATTTTATTTTATTTTATTTTATTTTATTTTATTTTATTTTATTTTATTTTATTTTATTTTATTTTATTTTATTTTATTTTATTTTATTTTATTTTATTTTATTTTATTTTATTTTATTTTATTTTATTTTATTTTATTTTATTTTATTTTATTTTATTTTATTTTATCTTATCTTATTTTATTTTATTTTATTTTATTTTATTTTATTTTATTTTATTTTATTTTATTTTATTTTATTTTATTTTATTTTATTTTATCTTATTTTATTTTATTTTATTTTATTTTATTTTATTTTATTTTATTTTATTTTATTTTATTTTATTTTATTTTATTTTATTTTATTTTATTTTATTTTATTTTATTTTATTTTATTTTATCTTATTTTATTTTATTTTATTTTATTTTATTTTATTTTATCTTATATTTTTTATGTCAGAGCCTATCAGCGTTAGCAAACCCACCATTTTTTAATGGAAGGTTTCAACACAAATATTCCATTTGAAACTTGCCATTAAAAAACCAAAAAAACCACTTATTTCAAAACAGGGGTGTCAGAGTTACCACCAACAAAGTTGGTTTTATCAGATATGGTATATAAACTCAACACTCTAAACAGGCACATTATCCCTGGCATCCCTCTTCCTTCCTTTGAAAGTGTTCTCATCCATAATATCCAGTGAATTGATCCAGGTATTATTTTCTTTTCTCATCATCACAGTCTTTTAACTTTTTAACTATCCATTCAAGATTCAAACCCAATCCCACTTTGAGTCATCATCCAATCTCAATCCAACCAAAAACAGATTTCAAAACTGCAAGCGATGAACTCTGGCACTGATCCTTCTATCTTACCAGTATCTTGAATAGTTACCAATATACTTGATGTTCAATTATCTCAACTCTATACTTCTTTCAAAGATATGGAAAAACACATTCAGACTGAAAATGATTGGATGGTAGTTTTAACCATTGGTGCATCTCTCTCTCTCTCTCTAAAAATTTATCTCATTTTATAAGTAAACTCATCTGCCCTGCTGCTCCCTGCTTCCTCTAGGCTTCCTCAAATTTGTTGCCATAAGCCTTTATCCTCATCCTGCTTTTGATCTAGTGATTGTGTACTAGTCCTTCCTCTGGCTCCCTTTAAATAAACAGCAACTGAAATGCAAATACTTAACATTGGGTCATTCAATAAAATGAAAATAAACCATCTATACTGGTCCTAACCAAGGATGCATACCATGCTCACAATCAAACTGATTCTGATCCAGTAAAGCAAGTGCATAGGGGGCTGATCTAACCATCCCTATGCACCTTTTCCCGGACCAGCCATGTAAACCTACCATTCCAGATAGAAGATGGCCAAGCTAACAACCCCAGTACATGCATTCAGTTACAACCACAATCAAGCATGCAAATTCTTGACATGGTTCTGCAACATTTACTTATCCGTTTCTTTTTCATTGCAGTGTCCATGTTTAAAGGAACAATTGATTATGTATCTAGCATCATCTATCCATGTTAAATAAATTTCTCATATTCTCCAGTCTTGTGAACCCTGGTAAATTATATAATCATCTCAGGAATTAAAAAATTTCTCAAGTTTTCATTTTTTTTATATTCTATTTCAGAAAAGAAGTTGTTGCCATAAGAATGGATGATGAAAATCAAAAGCTTCTGAATCTTAAATTGATGTTTTTAGGAGCCAAAAGGGGCCTAAAAAAATAAAATTGACTCAACCAGGATGATCTTGGAAGTAAAAATCAAATCTTTCCATCAAAAACATAACCTAAATATCAGGCTGGCGAGAGAGAACAACTTTGGTAAAATCATCTTTGGGGTAAACTTTGCTCAGAAATGTTTGGGCTACACTGGAGTTGGATCAAATATCCACCCATCAATGCCTAATAGGATCCTTGTAACCAAGTGGCTCAAGAGAGATCTGAGGTGGCCTGGTGAAAGCTCCATCACTGACCAAGATCCAGATCTTTTGATTGTGTGGAACAAGTTGTTGATAAGAACACAGAATTTGAATATTTGAGCAAAGTTTCTCTTTCTCCATGGATATCCTGGGTGAAAGGTTTGGAGGAGCAGAGAGAAAAACTCTAGTGGGGTTTGATCATCAATATTGTGGAATTTGAACATGCTCTCAATCAGTTCTTGGGCAATAAAATCAAACTCAGAGATCTGAAGAACTTCATGACCTCCTTGAAAAGATCTGTTAATCATCTCCAAAAATCGTGACAAGTCAAGTACTCATATCATTGTGCAATCTGGGCACCTTGTGGGAACAAACATCTAGGATTAAAAACATATATATGTATATATATAGTGAGTAGGAACAAAGGAGGTTAAAAAAAGTGGGCACCCAACCCTTGATTAAAAACAATCAATCCATTGGTAGAGCCATTATTCATGGATTTTGGAAGGTAAAAGGAGAAGGATGAGGATGTCAAGCTAGGGTCCTGGATTTTTTTTATCAACCACCTGATAAGAAAAGCCAGGATAAAAGTCAAGAGAAATACAAGATAAAACAGTTTTCTGAATCTAGATAACAAGGGTAAGGTTTTGAGAAGATCTTTTGTACAAATACCATTACCTCCTTTGGATCCCAAACTAGATGTTTGACTGGGTACACTGGATGAGGAATTGTTTTAGTCATCAATCAACATTAAGGCTAAAAATGGAAGATAAATCAAGCAACTTAAGAGATACATTTCCTGAGAAAAGAAAGCAGCTTTCATAAGTTAGTCAAACTTCTTCCCAGATTGTGGGATGCGGATGGTGCTGATTGGATTAATTGATATTGGTGGATTATGGTGTTGAGATTTGCTGTTTGAGGGCCTTGAGTAGTTGGAAGGGGGAATGTTGATGTTGAAAATATTGGATTTGATGACGTGGAGGGGTGGATGGAATTTTTGCATGATTTGGGTGAAGATGAATAAAAAGCAGATTTCATGTTTGAAACCCACCATTTTGAAATACACAAGTTGGGGGTATGTGTATTTCATAAACCTGCCATTTTTAATGGTGGTTTTGGCCAAGAAAAATGGTGGTTTTTCTAACTCTGATACACCCTTTTTTTTTATTCTTTTTATGGGAATTAATTTTCTCATGCCCCCAATCCTTTAAATCATGGAATTTTTTACATCTGTGTGCCATTGCCCGCCTTTGCTGCTAAACAGACAAATACTTAATTTCATGGTTGTTCAAAAGATTATTTTCTTTTTGAAATCTGATTACACATTCCTTTAACTGGGTTTCATAAACCTTTAAAACAAATTCTTCTTAATCCTGGGGGCATCAGAACACCTCCAAAAATTCAATCAAAAAATGAAATAAGTCTGCAAAAGCCAATTATTCAATGGGTTTTTGAATCATTTCTAGGCTATTTAAGAAGTTTTTTTTTGTTGATTTAAGCTTTCAAAAAGTTCAAGCAAAATTCAAAGAGCTTTCCAGTTTTTTTTTTCAATTTTTTTGATGTTTCCTTTTACCTTGAAAAATTCCTTCAAAAAACCAAAGAATTGAATCTCTTACTGGGAATTTTCATCCTTTTATTTTCCTTTTGATTTAATTTTTTTTGTTGGTTAAAGCTATCAGAACTTTGGAACAAACAGTAAAGGATAAATCTAATATTTCTTTCATAATTTTTGGATGTATTATTTTACATTAAAAAAATCCTTCAAAAAACCAAAATATTCAATTTTTCTCATTGGACTTTTGGATCCTTTTGTTTATCTTTTTGATTTATTTTTTTGGTGATTCAAGATTTCGGAAATTTCAAAAAAACTTTAAAAGAAATTTTTAATAATTTTTTTCATGATCTTTGGATGTATTTTTTTACCTTAAAAAATTCATTCAAAAAACTAAGAAATTCAAAAAATTGAATTTTATCATTGGATCTTTTGATCCTTTTGTTTTCCTTTTAGATTAATTTTTTTTTCTGATTCAACCTTTCAGAAATTTAAAAGAACAAAAAAATATCTTCTTAATAATTTTTGAAGATTTTTTGGATGTATGCATGCAACTTCCAAATTCATTCAAAAAATCAAAAAGGGTGTTGATAAATTCACAACTCATTTGAGTCATGTGGCACGCTACACAACTATAATCAAATAATGTAGCCTCCACACGACTTGAGTGTGGTCTTGTGACCATCACACAGCAGTCCAGGTTTTAGGGCACCACACCCAACTACATTCAAGGTGTGTGGGGCTGCACACAACTCAAATGTAGTCGTGTTCTGTGCCACACGGCTACAAGTGTTGTGGGAAAAAAAATAAATAAAAACTAAATAAAAATATAAATATAAAAATAACAGAAATCAACCAAAAAAATCAAAAATGTTGATTCTTTGGTTGAAAAAAATAAAGAAAAAATAAAATAAAAATAAGTAAGAAAATAGGGTGATGATAAATTCACAACTCATTTGAGTCATTTACACAACTGAAATGGGCCGTGTGGCATGCTACATGACTGCAATTGAGCTGTTTTGTCTCTACACAACTTGACTGTAGTTGTCTAGCCCCCACAAAATGGGTCTGTGTTGTGTGGCACCCTACACAACTAAAAGTGTTGCGGGCCAAAATAAAAAAACATAAAAAAGTAAAACAAATTGAATGAAAATTAAAAAAAAAAGAAACAGAAATCAACCAAAAAATCAAAATATGTTGATTTTTTGGTTAAAATAAATAAATAAAGAAATAAATTCTCAATGAATTAATTGATTAATAAATAAATGAATCAATAAATAAATAAATAAATAAGGCCAATGTTAGACTTGCAACCTCACAACCCCCATTCACTACCTAAAAGGGGTTGCATGGCACAATTTTCAACCTGATTTGGGTCGCGAACGGCCACTCGCAACCCTTTGCAGTCGTGAGTAGCCATTTGCAACCCAGCCTGGTTATAAATGGCGGCTCACAACCTGAATTGTCCTTGCAAATGGCCATTCACTACCCATTTGCAAAAAAAGAAAAATAAAATAAATAAAATAAAATAAAAGACAAAATAAAATCAATAAAAATGGCTGGCCAATAAAAATAAATGAATATAAATAAAAATAATACTGGCCTAAAAAAAATAAAAATAATTAAAAATAGATATTAATAAAAATAAATAAATATGAATAAAAATAGATAAAAATAGATAAAAATAAACAAATAAAAATAAAAAACTATGAATAAAAATAAATGAAACTAAAAAAAATGAATTGAAATAAACAAAAATAAATAAATATTTTCATTTATTATTAACAAAAACACCAAAAAATGAACAAAAAAAGGAAAAATATGAGCACCAAAAAAGGAACAAAAATGAAAAAGGCCCATAAAAATACAAGCAAGTTAAACTTGACTATCACCAGAAAAAATACAAGTTCACTTTGACTAGCCCTAAAGTAAAAGTCCCAAAAAATAAAAGTTCAACTTGACTAGCCCTCAATTAAAAGGGCCAAAAAATAAAAGTTCACCTTGTGACTAGCCCCAAAGTAAAAGTGCCAAAAAAATTCTTTTGACCAGCCCTAAAGTAAAAGTGCCATAAACAATACAAGTCTTTTGACCAGCCCTAAGGTAAAAACACCAAAAAAAACAAGTTCAACTTGTTTTCAGCTGATCCCATCACAAGCTTAAAACAAGTTAAGCTTGAGATGACACAAGTTAAGCTTGAGATGGTATCAGCCCAACACAAGTTGAACTGTCTTACAGTTAAAATCTCATTCAAAACACTAATTTTAATGGTTTTAACTCAAAAAACTCAACATGATGATTTTCAAAATGTGATAACCCTTTATATCAATAGAATTACAATATTGCCATGTGAGATCAAACCCAAATGATGAAATTAATCTATAAGTTAGAATACAACTCAAATTGATCTTTGAGGTGACAAAACCAACAAGCTGCTTTTTTAGAGATCATTGAAAGTGGTTTGGGAACTATGGGTGGGATTGGAATCACATCTCCCTTAAGTACAAGCTGGACCTAATGGTTATTGTTTACAAAGCAAATGAACATAGGATCTGATTTTCCTTTCAAACCCATTTTCATAGGAGTATAAGTAAATCATGAATCCAATGAAATGAAACATATTGGCCTTCCATAAGTGTCTGCTATTATTTGACCCATGTCCTACTTTGAAAACCATTTTGATGATTTAATCTTTTCATTTATTTCATTAACATCAAGTCTTTTTTCTATATTTTCAATGTCTTTAATGCCCCCAAGGATCTGAGGATAGCACCCCTTATGTTTCCTCAATGTTTCAAGCAATTCATTTTCTACATTAAACCATCCATCCTCTTCATCCCCAAGTAATAAGAAATGATTCTAAATCCACAATTTCCATTACAAACCGGATCCCAAACCCCAACCAAGAGCTTATGTAAGTTCTCAGGTATTTGATTGAGGCAATTCACTTCCTTAAATAAAAAAGTTTTTAGCCAAAATTCTAATCTCATTAAAGGAATCACCACTCACCAAAGATGAGCTTCTGTATGAATCCTCCATTGTGTCTCCTCCATTGTTCAAAAAGGAATCTGATTCCGATGGCACCAAACCCAATGAAATTTCAGTCTCTTCCACTGAACTATGAAATTGAGATGAAGAGCCATTGTTGCACTACAGAAATAATTACCCCATTAGTTCATTAAACCATCACAATGAAAATTTTTCAAAATCAAAGAATTACTATCTTTGGTCTTTCTGATCCAATTTTAAATGTTTTTTCAGTCTAATCCGCTGAACTATGAGATTCAGGTGAAGAGCCATGCTTGCACGTCAGAAATCATTTTCCCATCAGTTCATTAAAACATAAAAATGAACATTTCTCACTAAAAATAAAAGACTACTTACTGTCTTTGGTGTCTTGGGTCCCCTTTTAACCCTTTTTGCCCTCTTAATTGATCTTTTGAAATGCTTAAATTTTGAAATCTCACAAAGTGTTGCTTTCAATTTTGGTTAACCACGGCTTGACCTTAACACCTTTGGCTCAAGCCTTGGCTTTGCAATCAAAGCAGCCGTATTCTCAAGCATTGAACTTATAATCTCCAACCTAACTTCTTTAGGTTGTTCCCCATACATTGAATTCCGCTTGTTCAACATTTAAGTTTCTTCATCAAACCCTGTGTCTGCTTCAAAATGTCAAAACCAAAAGAGTTATCAATTTTTCAATCCAATAATTAATCTCTCAATCCAATAATTAATCTTTCAATCCAATAATTAATCTGTCAATCCAATAATTAATCTGTCAATCCAATAATTGGTACCCTCAAAAAATCCCATATAATTCATTGGAAGGGTCATAGTCTAACTGCCACTGAGGATGAAAATCCTCAGGCACAAAAGATCATCTTGATGCTAGTAATTCACCTAAAATGTGGGAAAACAGAAATCCCCTGGTTTTTGAATATGAAATTGAGGACACCTTGCCATTGTGGTTGTGCTTTATCTTCTCAAATTGTTCTTTAATGAGTTTAATTGCCTCAATTGACAATTTGTAACCAAAAGGTAACAGTTAAGTTGGAAGACCTGTGCCCAACTTTATTTGGGAGTCTTTAAGTGCTGCATGGACTTATTGGATTTCACTTTCAATAGTTCATTCAAGGTGTTTCCACACATCCAAAATTTTCCCCAAAGATTCCACTAGTAATTTTTTGAAAGTGGAATAGGCCCTTCTACCCAAGATGTAGTTTTATTTCCAAAGTCTGGGTAGACACAATTACAAGCCATTAAAAAGGTTTCTTTGATAGGAAAAATATTCTTTTCCATGTAATTGATTACATTCTCATGGTCTTGTGAATTTTTAGAGCTGAGGCTCCAGATGAAAGGGTTAAAAGAAGATGAGAATTCTTGTTTTACCAAGAGGAGGGCGGATCCAAGGAGTCAAGAAGGGAGCACTCTGGTTCAAAGTGAGGGAGAATTGATGATTTGAATTTCACCAGTCAGACTTCAGACTTAAATAGAGTAAGGAAAACATGGCTGACTAGTGGTTAAGCAGAAAGTATAATAATGAATATAGAGTATTCAATACTGGAACATTGGAGTCTGCACAACTTGGAGGATCACATCAGGCAGAATTGAGATAGGTAGTGAGCCACATGGATTGAGATAAAATATTTACTAGAGTTATAAATTCTCAGTATAACATAAAGAACTCACTAGAACGCAACACTCAAGAGCAAGAAAGTAAAGATAAGACACTAGGAACAATGATCATTATTTAACTAGAACTATGACTGACTCAGTATAGTATAAAGCACACACTAGACAAAGTCACACAAGAGCGGATAATAAAGTGATTGAACTCAAGGTTGAGGCAACACAAAAGAAGGCACTGAAATTCCAATAGGCCTTTCAAGAAAAACTGTATACAAGTTTCAAAGTAAGCACTCCCAACAGAGATCAATATTCAATAAATTGACTTACTCTGAGTTCTGCATGATTTTCTCCTGCCTCCCCCTTGGTTTTAGAGGCCCCATACTTGCCCCAAAGAGTCATAAACTTTTTCCAACCATCATTTTCATTACTGAAGCGCACTTTACAGTTTGCTTTTATATTTTTAGATAAGTTCCAAGTAAAACACTGTCTGTATGACTCAGGAAAAATCTGTTTAATAGCACAAATAAGGGCTTCTTTATCTCCAGCACAAAGACTTTTGGAAGCCTCTAAGGATCATAAGCCAACTCTTTTAATGTGTTAAATGCCCAAATGTAAAACTAATACGTTTATTTATTTTATAAAATCAAAAGCCTTTGTAAAAGTCTTTTTGTTGGCAGTCATTCCTACAACATGCAATAGAGGGATTTTTTACCTATTTGTTTCATAAGTACAATCCAACAATGCAATATGATGGAATTTTTTGCATAGTTTTATGGACTCAGGATGAGACATGAGTAGGGCCTTTGAGTGAACCTCTCCGCCACATTTGGACCTGGAAACTCACTGGGAGTCCTGGAGCATTTCCAAGATAGCATCCATAAAACTTTTTCCCTCCAGTGCAGCAAGCTTTACCCTTTGATTGGTGTTATAGATTGTTCTATCATCAATGTATTCTACACCATCAATTTTGCTCAATTTCATTTTAATTTGCACCATATTGAGCCCATCTTTCATTCCTTCCCTAAGTAAATCTAATGCTTGACCTGATATTCTCCTCAGATGAGGATGCACTGAAGGACTTTCTGATGGTTGATGATTGTGTAGGCCATTTCTAATGGAGAGACGCCACAATGGATCTGCTAATTTACTACTTGCACAGATCATGAATTGACACCCAACCTTCCTAGTGTGAGTTTGCCTTTGACGTTTGGTAAGAAAAGACCCTTCATATACCACAAATCTGTTGCAAGCTAAATTTACATGTTTGTCCATCCTTTATTTAAAAGTCCTCAATGCATAGCCATGCATGGCTTCCCATTTCTGACAATAAATCTTGGTGTATTTCCTAGTAGCAAAGGCTCTCACAGGAGGAGGGTCAAGCAGTTCTGGAAAACCTTATTTACATTAGTATTTGTCAAGCCAAATCCAAGTCAGTCAAATGACATATGAAATTTCACCCACAACCTTTAGTCAATTCAAGTTGTGACAGAAAATCTTGTTCCTTTTGTGAAGAAACATTTTTTTCCTCAATTGTAACTCTAGACAAGGATGAAATTTGGGCTTCCAATGTTTTCTTTTACAACTCCCTACCCAAATACCTATATTCCTCCAAAACTCTGTTAAGTAAACTTTTCATTAAGTCCTTTAGCATAGCCTTGTTTAATCTGGGAGGGCTTGGAATTTCCAATTTTACCATGAATCAAGAAAATTCAACAGAAGTTTAGAATTCCATGCAATTTTCAATCCAAAAACTCCAAATGTTTCCTTCCTTTTGGGCTGAGAAAAATTAATTTATGTGACGGGCAAGTGGTGTGTGTGTACGTGGTGTATGTCAAGAGTTTTTGATTTTCAAGTTTCTTTGTGGTCCAATAGTCCCACATAGTATTTTGGATCCCCAAATTTGGGTTGACAGGACTCTCAGGTGGTCCATGGGTGCCTAGGAACCCCTAATCCCTCCTTAAATGGCCTGCTTGGGGGGCGGAGTAGCCCATATGGGCCTGGAAAACAAGCGCAAGCCCCAGGGGGTTGCAAAACCTCAAATGCAACCCCAAAGTAGGTTGCAACTCCTCAATTGCAACCCACAATGGGTTGAAAACAAGGGTTTGAAACCCACTGGGGGTTGTGCAAGGTAAGAGCAACCTGGCTTTTTGCTTTCCATTTGCAACCTGTATGGGTTGTGAATGGCAATTCATGCCTGTTTGCAACCCTGAGCTTGCAAATATAAAATTTTCCAATACATAAATAAATAAAAACAAAATGGGTACCCAAAATCAATGAATAGATAGTTAAAAATAAATAAATGAAATTGTGTTTGGAACAACCAATTTGAGGTTTGTATGGCCCCCCACACATTGATTGGGTTTTGTGGGGCCCTAAAAGACCCCCACACAACTGGTAGTTGTGAATTTATCATCACCCAAAAAAATAAAAAAAAATAAAAAAGAAAAAAAACTGAAGATACCCAAAACACAAAAAATTAAATAAACAATTAAAGAGTCTATGGAGCAGCCCTAAAGTATAAGTGCCAAAAAAACACAAGATCATTTACTAGCCCTAAATTAAAAACACCAAAAAATAAAAGTTCAACTTGAATAGCCCTAAAGTAAAAACACCAAAAAATACAAGTTCAACTTGACAGGCCCTAAATCAAAAGTGCCAAAAAACACAAGGGATTTTTTGGCAAGCCCTGAAGTAAAAACACCCAATAATAAAAAAAAACAAGTTCAACTTGTGTTAAGCGGATCCCATCACAAGAAATAAAAATACTCCTCATGATGGGATCAGCCCAACACAAGTTGAACTGACTTACCAATAAAATCTCATTCAAAACACTCATCATGATGATTTTAAATCACAAAAATCAACATAATGATGTTCAAAATGTGATAACCCTTTATATTAATAGAAGTACATGTCAGCTGCATCAGAATTACAAGTTATATGGAAGCCCAATGATGAAATGATCTCTACAATCGAAGTCTAAAAGCTAGCATACATGTGCAGTTGATCTTTGAGATGATAAACCCGACCAGAAGCTTTCTTTGAAATGAAAGCAGAGGGTTTACTACAATGGAAGGAATTGGAATTATTTCTCCCTCAAGTAATGATAGAACCCAGTGGTTATTTTTTACAAAGAATATATATAAATAGGCTCTGATTGATCTGCAATGCCTTTTTTCATTGGAGTATAAGTACAAAATGACCTCAACAAAATGAAAAATATAGGTCTGGCATGTCTTTCTGCTATTATTTGACCCATATCTAACTTGGAAAGCCATTTTGAAGAGAGAATATTTTCATTGATGTATTCAAAATATATTCTTTGTTTAATCTTTTCTACCCCTTTTGCACCACCAAGCCTCCTAAAATAGAAAGTTTTATGTCTCTCCAATTTTTCAATCATTTCCTTTCTCAGTTCAAACCAACCATCTCCATCATACCCAAGTTATTTAGCAATGACTCTAAATCTGCAATTACCATTACCAATTGAATCCCAAAACTCACCAAAGAACTTATGTAATTTCTCAGGTATTGGATTCAGGTATGTCACTTTGGATTCCTATAATCAAAACTTGCTCAGCCAAAATTTTAATAACAATAATTAATCAAATCAAAACTCACCAAATATGAGCTTCTGGTTGACGCTTCCTGCACGTCTTCTTCCTCTGAAGAAAATTTCAAATCAAAATGAAGTGAAGCTAATTCAATATCGGTCCCTTTCTCTGATCTATAAAATTCAGATTATTATCCTGTGGAATTTGACTAACAATTAACATCATATCATCATCAGTTCATTAAACCAAAAAAACGAAAATTTCACAAAAGAAAAGACTTGAAATCTTTTGTCTTTTCTTATTTGGTGCCCCTCTGATTCTCTATTCTTGCTTAAGCTGCTTTTCAACATGTTTGAATTGAGAAAGATCTCTCCAGGTATCTTTCAAGTTTTTCCAGCCTCTGCTTGATTGCAAGGCTTCAGTTTCAATTCTTGGCTTTGATTGATAATTTGTGGTCTCCTGAATCAAGTGCTTCAACAGCCCGAAATGATATTGTTCAAAATATTCAAAGATCATTTCATTGAGCTTCTAATGTAACTGAGGATTTTTGAGAATTTCATCAACATCAAACTTTCAAAATTCAAAAGGATCAAATATTAGTAAAGTAGGAATCATCATTCAAAAAGCATTTATCTTAAAGCATTAATCAAAAAGTGATTTGAACAATCAAAAAATCCAACTGAAACTAACTTGCAGAACTAGAACTGTAAGGGTAATCATTTAGCCTCCACTGAGGATGAACATCCTCAGGCAGAACAGATACTCTTGACGCCAGTAAGTCACCTATTTAATGGGAACAGGGCAAACCCATAGTCTTGGAGTATGACTTGGGGCACACTTCCCCATCATGGTTCCGCTTTAATTTAACAAATTGTTCCACAACAAGTTTAATTGCCTCTAAAGAAAACTTGTATCCCAATGGTAACAGTTCAGTTGGAAGAACTATTCCTATCTTTATTCAAGAGTTGTAAATGGCAGCCTGAACCAATTTAATTTGATTTGAAACTTTTCCCTCTAGGTTCCTCAAACCATCCAACATTTTTCTTAAAGAATTTTCAAGGCATTTTTTGAGAGTAGCATGGGCCCCTTCCACCCAAGATATGGTTTTATTTCCAAAGTCAGGGTTTTTGAAAGCCCAAGCCATTAAAAATGTCTCTTTGATACAGAAGATGTTATGATCCATATTCTTCAGAACATCCTCACGGTCTTCCAAGAAACCCTTTATAAATTTCACAATTTAAGAAACCAAAAACTTGGAAGATTAACACAAGAAGCAGTAATTTGGCCCTTACTCTAAGTTCTTCATCATTTCCTTCTGTATCCTCCTTGGTTTTCAAGGCCCCATACTTAGCCCACAGAGAAATGAAGCTTTGCCACCCTTCAAAATCATGATTAAAGCACACTTTACAGTTTGCTTGTATGTTTTTAGACAAGTGCCATTGACAAAACTGTCTTGTAGACTCAGGGAAAAATTTTTCCAGAGCACGCATAAAGGCTTTTTCAAGATCTGTCACAAAGACTTTGGGAATTCTCTCAGGATCATAAGCCAACTCCTTTAGTTCATTGAAAGACCAAATGTAGAAATCAAACATTTCTCTTGTTAAAAAAACAATTGATTTTGTCAAAGTTTTTTGGTTGGCTGTAACTCCTTTGACATGCAACATTGGGATGTTGTACTTATTTGTTTTATAAGTAAAATCCAAAAAAGCAATATGATGGAATTGTTTGAAAAGCTTTGATGACTTGGGGTGTTCCAAGAATAGGGCCTCCAAGTGTCTCTCTCAACTGAATTTTTCTCAATGAAACCAACCTGAATCACCAAGTTGTTCAAAGAGGACCTCCAAAACACTTTTCCCTGTATGTTCTGTGAGTGTTAACTCATGCTTAGTATTTTAGATTGTTTGGTCATCAACATATTTGACGCCATCAATATTTCTCAGTTTGCTTTTCAGTTGAATATTATTGAGCCCATCTTCTTTTAAATTCACTAAGGCCACCCCAGATATTCTCCTGAGGTGAGGATGCACTGAGGGGTGTGGATATGGTTGATGGTTATGTTGATCATTTCTGTAGGAGATTTGCCACAAAGGGTCTGCCTTTGTGCAACTTGCACAGATTAAAAACTTGCACCAAACCTTGCTTGTGTGAGTTTGCCTTGACTGTTTTGTGAGCAATTGCCCAGATTACAAACCATTTTTATCACAGGCTAACTTCACATATTTATCAGGCTTTGAGTTGAAAACTGTTGAAGTGTAACCATGCTTCATTTCCCATGTTTGAAAATGTTTTTGCGCCTCTTCCCTAGTAGCAAAAGCTCTCACAGGAGGTGGATAAAGTGGATCTGTCATAGGTATGCCACAGTCACATCATCATAGTTCAGTTTCCATTAAATTAAATTAGCCAAAGACCAGAGTAAAATAAAATGCTACTCACCATCAGAGGTAGTGTCCATTTGTGAAACATTTGTTCCTCAATTGTAACCCTAGATGATCATTCAATTTGGGCTTCCAATGTTTCATTACCTGAATCCTTTTTTCCGCAGATTTGTTAGTGGAACTATCAATTTAGTCCTTCAAAGGAGCCATTTCATAAACAGTAGGTTTTGCCACTGTTCCCATAATGAAAAAAATGCAATGGTACTTCAGTATTCAATCCAACTTTCAATTGAACAACTGCCAAGTTTTATCACTTTTGAGTTGAGGAAGATCAAGTTTTGTGGGATTTCTTTTTGCGGTTTCACTTTAGTCTCACTTTAGTTTCAATGATTTGGTTTGCAGTTTAACTTTATTTCACTTTAGATTCACTTTGGGATTGCTAGGTGTGGTACAACAGCCCCACATAGTATGCTTTGATCCCAAATTCAGATTGATGCAACCAAATGTGGTCCAGGGGGTCCCAAAATTCTGGCACAACCCCCAAACACGCGTCAAAATGGCCGTGTACATGGGTACACAACCCAAAAATACGGTTTAAGGGGAGAATACAACCCCCTGGGGTTTGCATGTGTATGGGCCCCCACACGCACTTTGGAAGCTTGCATGGGAACCCATGCGTCCATTGGGCCGTGTAGGGGCCTAAACAACTCCCACACAATGGGAGTTGTGAATTTATCATCACCCATTAAAAAAAAAAATATGGATAAAAATATCAAATTTTTTCAACTATGAGTGTTTTTATGTTTCTGCTTGATTTTCTTGGAGGGAAAAAAAACTGATTAACAAGCTCTAAATTTTTCTGAATAATTTTTGAAGGGGTCAAGGGGATGTTTTATAAGATAATTGGAGTGCTCCCTGATGGGTGCAGGGCCAAGGAAGAATGAATGAGTCATATTGAATTTATGCATGAAAAAAGCCTCAAAGAAGGGTGCCAGAACCCAAAAGGGTTTTGTTATGATGTTTTTTTGTTTTGAATTTTGAGAAAAAAATAGTGCCTCAAAATTCCAAAAAAATAATTTTTTGAAAGCTTTAAAGAATCTCTTTGAATCTGAAGCTCAAATTACTTCAGATCAGAATCATTTATTTTGGGGAAAAAAATTAAAAAATGTTAATCAAAGAGAGACCACCCTTTTCTTTTGAATTATCTTTATTGTAATATATAATTGGAGGGGTATCAAATGTGACAAGAAGTAAGAAGAATTTGTATTTGGGCAATTAGATTCTATTCTAAAGTTATTTTTAAAAAAAATTGTGGAAATTTTGATTCCAGATCTAAAGAAAAAAAAAACATTGCAATGGATGTGTTTGATTGAAGTTTTCTTATGTTGGATTCTCTTTTTGAAGGCCCAGGATACATCCAAAAATTCTGAAAGAAATATTCAAAAGATGTTGAATAGTTTTTTTTTGAATTTATAAAAGCTTGGATAACCAGAAAAATAATCAAACAGGCAGAAAAAAGCATCCAAAAGTCCAATTATAAAATTGAATTTTCTGAATTGTTTGATTTTTTGAAGTAATTTTTTGGGGTAAAATAATAAATCCAATGCTTCTGAAAAACCTATTTTGATTAAATTTTAATGTTTTTTTAAATGTATGATAGCTTCAATCACCAAAAATCAATGACATAAAAATTTAAATAAAAGGATGCAAATTTCCAATGAGAACTTTGATTTTTTTGATTTTTTGGTTTTTTGATGGAATTCTTTAAGGTAAAAGGATGGTTAATGTTGAATTTACAACCCATTTGAGTTTTGTAAACTCAAATGGGCCCTGTGGCATGCTAAAAAACTTTTATTGAGTTTTGTGGCCTCTACAAGACTCAATTGAGTCGGATAGCCCCAACACAACAGTTTGCAGTTGCATGGCACCACACATGACTAAATTTGAGTTTTTTGGGATTTTACATGGCTCAAATGTAGTTGTGTAGCATTTTAAATGCCTACCAAAATTTGTGGGCCAAAAAATAAAAAAAAGCCAAAACAAAAAATAAAAAAAAGGCCAAAAAAATAAAAAAAAGAAGTAAAAGAATCCAGGACTCACCTGGGTCCAGTCTCATCCTGACATGGGGGGGTGTAATCAGCGGACATGTGGCCCCCCCCTCTGTCTTCAAAGATCATATTTATTTTTGTATTTGATTGTATCTTATTCAAACATCACATTTTATTGTATTTTATTTGGATTTATTGTATTCATCTTTTATCTTTATTCTTTTTTTTCTTCTTTCCATTTTTTTTTGGCACATTGTTTTGATTTTTTTCAAATTTTCAAATTTTTATTTTTTTTTGATTTATTGGGAAGTTCCAAACACAAGTAACCCACAGGAGCCGTATACCCCTGTACATGGGTCTAAATGGTTGTTTTTGTAACAACCCTTTGGAGTTGTGTATGGGCCCCCACGCGTAAAATGGGTCGTATAGGGTCCTACACGACTCCCACACGACCGGGGGTCCTGAATTTATCATCACCCTAAAAGGATACATCCAAGAAATCTGAAAAAATACTAAAAGGCTCTTTGAATATTGCTCAAGCTTTATGGTATCTGTAATAACCAAAAAAAATTAACCCAAATACCCAAAATGAGGATCCAAAAACCCATTGAAAAATTGGTTTTTGCCAATTTTTTTCATGTTTTGATCTCATTTTTGGAGGGGCTCTAATTCCCCCAAAATTACCAATGATTTAGTTTATTTTTCTATGAACCCCAGCAATGGGAATGCAGCAGCATAATTCAAGAAAATGAATTCTTGAAACAACAATGAAATAAAGTATTTGTACCTGTAGCAGCAAAGGCACACAATGGCGCGGGGATGTAATATTCCATGATTTAAAGGATAGGGGGAATAATAAAATTTATTCCCTAAAAATAAAAATACAAAATATACATAAAATAAGTCCCTGAAATAAAATACAATATAATACAATGTTTGAATGAAATCCAATATAATACAGTAAAATACAATAAAATACAAACATTTTATTATATATTAAAAAATAAAGTGAATTGAATCAAAACAAAATGAAAGTAAATTAAATCAAAAAAAAGAAATTTGATTCATATCATTCTATTTAATCATTTTGTAAATTCATTCAATTGACCCATACAAAAGAAGAATGTAAGTCAACCTCAATGGACTACCCCTAAAGTAAAAATACCAAAAAAAACAAACTTCACTTGTTTTAAGCTGAGCCCATCATAAGAAGTAAAAATACTTCTCATTATGTGATGATCCCAACACAAATTGAACTGAATTACCAATAAAATCTCATTGAAAACACTCAAAATAATGATATTAACTCAAAACACTCAGATGATGTTCAAAATGTGATAACCATTTATATTAATAGACTTACAAAATCAAAATTAGACGTACATGCTAGACCAAAACCAACTGATGAAATAAGAACCCAAACAATGAAATGATATGATTTCTATAAATTGAAATACATGTCATTTTGATCTTTAAGATGATCAACCAAACCAGAAGCTTTCTTTGAAGTCAAAGAAGGTTTTTATAAAATTGGTGGGATTGTAATCATATCTCCCTCAATTAATTAATGATTCCAGTGGTTATTTTTTAAAAAAAAAATGAATATTGCATCTTATGCTTCTTTCACACCCATTTTCATAAGAGTATAAGTAGAACATCAATCCAATGAAATGAAAAAAATTGGCCTTGAACAGGCATCCCCTATTCTTTGACCCAGAGCTAAAATTTAAAGCTATTTTGAAGAGGTAATCCTTTCATCTATTTCTTCAACATTGAGCCTTTGTTCAATATTTTCTACCACTTGGCTACCATCAAGTATCTCAGAATAGCATGCCTTATGTTTCCTCAATATTTCTACCATTTTTCTTTGTACTTTAAACCATCTGTTTTCATCATACACAAGAAATTTAGATCACAAATCAGAGCTCTGAAAGAAACTTTAATATTTGCTTGAATATTTTTAGACAAGTGCCAGGAGCACAACTGTCTGGATGACTCAGGGAACATATTTTCTATATCACAAATCAGAGCTTTTTCACAGTCCATCAAAAAGACTTTGGGAAGCCTCTTGGGATCATAATCCAACTCCTTTAATGCATTCAACGCCCAACTGTAAAACTCATACATTTCTTTTGTTATAAAAACAAAAGCCTTTATAAAGGTTTTCCTGTTTGCTTTCATTACTAAAACATGCAATAGAGGGATGTTGTACCTATTTTTTTATAAGTAAAATCCAACAAAGCAATACAATTGTATTTTTTTAAAAAATTTTTATATAATCAGGATGAGCAAAGAAAAGGGCCTCTAAGTGACCCTCTCCACCAAATTTTGACCTGGAAACCCACTGTTTTTCCTGGAGCATCTCTAATAGAATGTCAAAAACACCTTCCCCATCCATTTCTGCTAGCTTTAACTTCTTATTAGTGTTATAAATTGTTCTATTTTCAATGTGTTCTACACAAGGAATCTTGCTCAATTTCCTTTTGAGTTGAATCTTATTGAACCCATCTTTCATGCCTTCTTTAATTTTATCCAAGGCTTGACCAGAGATTCTCCTTGTTTGAGGATGAACTGTGGGTTTTTCAGATGTTTGATCATTTTATAGGCCATTTCTAATGGAGAGATTCAACATGGGACCTGCTTCTGTAAAACTTGCACAGATAATGAATTGACACCCAAAATTCCTTGTGTGAGTTTGCCTTTTCTGTTTGGTGAGGCACAGCCCTTCATATACCCCAAATCTTTCACATGCTTTCTCAAAATATTTTTCTCTCCTTGAATTGAATCTCATCAATGTGTAGCCATGCATGGCTTCCCATTTGTGAAAATAAATTTTGGATAATTTCCCACAAGCAAAGGATCTCACAGGAGGAGGGTCAAGCTGTTCTGGTACCTCATAGTTTCATAGTTACACCCCACATGGTTATGTTAGTATTGATCATGCCAAATCCTTCTCAGTCAAATTACATATGAAATGTGACTCACAAAAATTAGTCAATTCCAGTTGTGAAGAAACATCTTTGCCTCAATTGTGACCCTAGATGAGGATGAAATTGGGGCTTCCAATTTTTTCATTTCCAACTCTCTACCCAAATCCCTAGAATCCACAAAAGCTTTGTTAACTATGCTTTTACTTAATTCCTTTAACATAGCCATGTTTAAACCAGGAGGGCTTGGGCTTGCCACTGTTCCCATAAAAAAACAAAATTCAAAGGCACTTTAGTATTCAATTCAATTTTCAATTCAACAACTCCAAAAATTTTCTCACTTTTGGGTTGAGGAAAATAAATTTATGTGAAAAGAGAGTGATGTGTAAAATTTCTCACAATACTTTGTTGTTTTTCCAATGGGAAGTGTTTGATTCCCAAGTTTCTTTTTGTGATCCAATAATATTCCCACATCTTATTCCACATCCCCAAATTTAGTTTGATGGCACTCAAATGTGGTCCAGGGGCGCCTAGGTACCGAAATTACCCCCTCAAATGGCCCATTTGGGGCTATTTTTCCCCAAATGAGCCAGGAAAACAGGCACAACCCCGGCTCACAACTTGCACATCCCCTGGGGGGATGAAGATCCCTGATTTCAACTCCTTAAGAGTTGTGAGTCCCCAATTGGGACTTGAAAAGGGTTCCAATTTGGGGGTTGCAGCTCCCCAGGTGATGCACAAGCTGTGAGCAACTTCTCTTGCTCCTTTTTGAGCTGTGATTTGCCATTCACAACCATATGGATTGTGAAGGGCAATTCACATCCATTTGCAACCCAGCGGTGTTAATTTAACATTGGCCTAATTTCACAGGTAGATTGTAACCTTCTTTGCCAGTGGATATTGATTCACCATTATATATTTTCAGGCTGATGAAAAAATTATTCTTTTTGAAAATTTGGGCAGAAGCCCTGCTATTGATGAGTGTATTGTGATGAGAGAGATTTTTTATTCTATCCAGTTGGTAAAAAAGGTATGATAATTCACTGATTTTTTTTTTGAAAGTTGTTTTTCTTTCCACTTGTTTTGATTCTTGCTCCACCAGCCTGGAGCTTTCTTGAGATGGAGGTGGAAGCAATCCTTTTCCAAGTGATTCTTGTCTTTTCTTGGGTTGTGATATCTTTCTACACAATTGTTGGGAGATTGGGCTTTCAATTTTGATTTTCTGGACACCAGACCTGATTCACCAATGGATACCAGGTTATTTTTTGATTCAGCTTTCATCTTTTGATTGAGCTGAATTATATGATTACAAAAAGGTTTAACTAAATATTATTTTCTTAGTGAGTGAGCTGTTGCTTTAGCTCATGCAGTGAGGCCAGAAATTTGAAGAGAATGAGATGTGCCATAATTTCTTGAGGTAAATCAATGTTAATGTCAATCATGTTCTTAATTATTTTCCTAATTTTGTAACAAAATTGACAATATTATCTTCATAAAATGTCACAAGGATGATATTTTTAAAAATCCCAGCTCAATCTGATGCTTTTTAAGATGAGTAGCTCTCTTTGATTAATTTCAAGATTGATTTTTCCAAGTATATGTTTGCTGAAATTATGACATTTTTGTGAGTCACCAAATCTACTTTTGAGATGATTTGTAATTTGATTTCATTGTTTTATTTCTCTGAAATTTGATCTGATTCTGATATGAGGATTGATAATAATCCCCTGAGCTTGAGCAGAGCCATCACATTTTCTTTCAAAATTCCATATTTATCTTTGGAGAATAATGGGATATTCTCCAGTACTGTTTTGAAAATGACTTGCCAGAATACATAATTTGAGGAGGTCCCCACCAAGTCATTTTCCATTATTCCTTCTAATTTTTTTTCCAAACTCTTTTGGCTTTTAGCTGTTTAATATTTTGATGAATTTAGATATGATTAAAACCATAATACTGCAAAAGAATAAAGTTAGAACAATTTAACAACCAACAAGGGATTTGAAAATGATATGAGTTTGAAAGAAAGAAAAAACAGATGAGAGTGAAGAATATATTCTAAGGCAATAAGATGACTTGAATGAGCATGATGAAAAATGGCTGGATTATATTCTGGAAGCAATATTGAAAACTACTAACTCTCACCAGTTAGGTGATTGGGAAAATTAATGTTGAGTGATTCTTCAGGTTGACAGATGTCAAAACAGGAAAGGATTGAGGAATTATGAAAAAGAATGAAAAAGGAAAAAAAAGGCAAGGAAAGGAAAGAAGACAAGGAGGAATGAGAAGAAATGAGAGAGATGATGATTTGTTGTGAAGTTGATTAGCTTTGGTGAGGTTGATTGAGGTTGGAATTTGATGATTTAGTTTTCTGTCTTGACTCCCCGTCTTTATCCCTCATCTTTTTTGGGAAAAATAAGAAGAGAGAACCAGATGTGCTGTCAGGGTTGGGCAGAAAAAGCATCAGGGTGTTGTGCAAGTGATTAAGTGACATAGAAAAATAGATGCAAATGATACCGTTAAAGGAATGGAATTTTGAAATTTTATCCAGGTGTTTATCTAAATTTTAATTATTTTATTATTCACATGATTTTATTTTGAGAAAAAAAAATCATTTCAGAAAATACATAAATAAAGGAGTGTTTGAGTGTGCCAGATTCACCAGAAGATTAAATTTTTCAGGAGGGGCCCCCAAAAACTTTTCAGTTCAATTAGAATTATTTAACTGATGCAGCACCATCTATTACACATATATCCCATGATGAATATTTTATAATGGATGCCAACAGTTTTTATCAATAGAATCATCTGAAAGTTTTGGATTGGAATATGAATATCAAAAACTCATACATGAGAAGAGGGTTGAAACAAGAAATTTCAAAGTGCTTTTCCATAAATCAAAAATAATGGGAGATGCCTGTGGTGAAATTTCTAAAAAAAAAAACAAAGTAAAAACCTGAAAAAAACTTCTGAAACAGATTCAAAAGCTCTTTTAATTAAATTAATTTTCCATGGTTGAGTAATTTTGGGAAAAAATATAAATGAGTTGATTTTTTATTGTCTTTGATTAACTTCACTTGTTTCCTTCTTCATTCACCACCCATAGAAAATTTTAAAACTTCATCCATCTTTCTAATTACTTGAGAGGATTTATTTAACATTGTTTTAATCAGTTTGAATTATGATACTTTCCATGAACCACAATTAACTCCAATTTTGAAAGAATTGGAACACAATTTATCAAAATTATGGAATTCCATTATACTCAAATACTTAGATTTTTGGCTCAATGTTTTTTTCTTCCATGTTCAATCAGGAAGTTAAAAAAAGACCATTGAGTTTGGTTGGTCTATTTTAATTTTTTTTCTTTTCTGAATTTTCTTGTGAATTTATTTTTCTGTTTCAAATTGAATTTTATTTTCTGAAAATTAAACAATATACTTTCCAATAGTTTGTTTTGAATCATCCTCAAAAATAAATTTATTGATTTTAGACAACCTCTTTATTGAATCAATATAAAAAATCAACAAGTAAATGCTAGCTAATTGGAGAAAAATTTTGGATTAATAGATCTATTGATTGAGAAATCCTTTTGAGTAATAGATGTAAACATGCTTAGACCAAAAATAGACAAAAAAGGTCTCTGATCATATAGTTTAGAGGGGAGACAGAGGAGAGCCTACAAGGAAATTATAGAAGAAAAATAGAGACATGAGTTTTCCATGATACTCCACTTGAATTTTTCCAAGCTCCTCCTGACTTCTGAGGAAGTTAATGATGGGTTTGGTTATGGATTGGAATTTTTCTTTACTTTTTGAAACCTTGTTTCAGTATGAAATAGAGAGGGAAGTAAAACAAGGGAAGGAGTATAGATTGAGTGAAACACATCAGGCCTTGGTACTTGGAAGAAAAAAAATTCTAAAATGTGGTGTGGTGGTTCGGGTCTGGGAAATACCGTTGAGAGCCTATTTTTAGCCATTTTTGATTTTAAAAAAATATTTAAAATTGAAAATTATGACGGAAAGTTTCCCAATTTTTCCTGAAAGAAATTTTTGAAAACTCCAAAACCAAAAAATTTCATTGAATTCATTTTTGAGGGGGAAAACGCTCTGAAAAGTTCAAAAGCAGGATTTTGTGATTCTTTTGAAGCACATTTCCATCCATGTAGCCTGAGAAAATTGGAAAACTTGGAGGAAAATGGTTTAAAAATCTTTGTAAAAAATAATTTATTGTTATTTATTATTCAATCCTTTTTATATCTCAATAAAATAATGTCATAACCACAGCTTGAATCAGTCTTCTCAGCCATTATAAACCCTCAGCTGGTTTCAGTCCTCAATAAAATCAACCTTCTACCCCTGGATCCACTAGCTGCATCTCCTGAAGTATCTCCCTGCATCACCTGCAGGTCCTAGGCAATCTCCCAGGCTCTACCTCTCTCTCTATGACTTGGTGAATGATCCATATCTCCTTCAACATAATTGGTATGAGAAGAAAATTCAGGTCCCATACTGTAAATCTGTAGTACATAATCCTGGCTTGAAAAACCACACTTCCAGTTCAGTACATGCAACACCTTTCTGGAAAGGCCGATTACCTGATCTGTCAAGCCACTGCCTCCATTTCAATTGGTCAACATGTAATGCCATGGGACATCCCAGCCCAGAACCAGTCATCCCTCCTCAAGGCCTCACTGCAGCTCTCACATATACTGGCCTCTCCTTCCTTCCTGGACTAATTCCACTCAAGAAATTATAATAATACTTCTTATTGGTTAGTCCCTTCCAATAGGTGTCATTTCAGCACAATCAAGCCATCCAGCCTACCTTACTCTTCTCAGCTATCCCTCTGGTGTTAATCTTATAGGATTTAGCCATCAATACTCCACAAGAGCCTTACTCCTGGATTCCTCTCATCCTTTACCTTCTTCATCCTTGTAATTACTTGACCTATCTTCATTGCAATCAACATAATCATCTCTATCCTGATTTCTATGAACAGTAGTGCCTTTACCCTCAGCCCCTTGCATGCCAGGGGCAGTTGTGACAAATACCCTTTAAAATTGGTTAAAAGATGCAAACAAAATTTCTTTTTTTCAAGATTTTGGAAGTTTTTTTAATGGCCTTAACCCCCCCATTAAAAAAATATCTTGAACTATTTTTTCAAATTTGGTTTCAAGCATATTTTTTAAAAAAAAATATGAATCTAAGAAAAAAAATACACACAGAGGAGATATTAAGAATTTCAAAAATGTTTGAATTTAAGAACTTGTAGTGTGAATAAAATAATGCACTTAATTAATATATTAATATATTAATGTTTTAATAATTTTTCAATCATTATTTTTTCAGTTTTGTAATGTTTTGATTATGTTTTATTGTCATGGTTGCTTTTCATTATTTGATTTTTTATTCTTTTTATTCTTTTTATTCTTTTATTCTTTTTTTATATTTTTGATCTTTTATTATTTTTCCATTGGCTTTCATCATCATTTTCTCAAAATTCTTGGAAATTTTCTCTTCTTTTTTTCTTTTCTTTTTTTACTTTATTTTTTCATTTTATTTGTTTCATGATTATTCCCTTCTCTTCTCTTCTCTTCTCTTCTTTAGCCATTTCTTGTTTTTTTCTGTTTTATTAGCAATATTTTCTTCTTTCCCCAGTACTTTTCTCACTTTATTATCAGTGTTTCAACATTTCTTTATTCACTGCGAAGCTGCCTTGCAGCTGTCAAGCCTCTCATTTCATCTTTGCCTTCCTCTTTTTATTTTTTGAAATTCAATTTAGTCATGAAATTTCAGCTATAGGATCCTATGGAACAAGCTTAAATGGAATGATGTAAGTACACTATAAAGTAATATAATGCGCTTCAATGACTTTTTACTCTTTGAAAATTTGAAGCGCCACAAAATAAAAATAAAAATATTGCCAATCCAAAATTATTCATCCGTATATGTATAGTATGTCGTAGCCATGTTCTTATTGTGGTTGGTTTGTGCACAAACCAGGGAGGCCGTGACAAGCTTTTGCCAACTCGAAATGAGTAATTGATACAGGTCCGTCTAGCCCTGCTGCGCACATACAGTTATTAAATTTCAACTATGCCAAAAACCTCGAAACCTGTTCGCCTCAAGACTTAAAATACCCAAAGTGATTTGATGCAAATGCCGAGGTTACAAAATTAATACGATTCCCTCTGAATTCCAACAACAGCTGCGAGTTTATGGTTTGCTGCATTGATCATAAATATCATCAGAGGCTATGCGAATTGCGTCGACTTCATCCTAATGTTGCGTGGGGTATTTACGAAGACAGTACAATACCATCAACTTACGATCAAAAAACGACAAGAGCGCAAATCACGACTTGAAAGCAGAGCAACTTACAAAACATCGATCTTCAGCACACTTGGCCCAGGCACAGACATCTGCGTGATTCTTACAAATGCAGTTCAGATTATTCGGACTCGTGCAAGCAGATTTTGAGGCAATTTGTCTAAGACAGAACTGAGAGCACTTTTGTGATTTGGATCGAGTAGAAGAGCTTGGGTTTAGGTTAAATGGAATGTAGTCAGTTGACGGTAGAGCGATTCGGTTGGGCGAAGATAGCCGAGCTCCGCAAAGCGCGTATATTTCATCAGCGGCTTTTTCTGCTTCTTGTTGTGACTGATGACAAGAAGGGAAAAAAAACAGATTAGTTAGCTCCACCTGTATAAGCGCATTTTCCAAATGGGAGGTGAGATTTCTCTGCCTTGTTTCCCGGTCGCCAACGTCAACAATGGAGGCTAATGACAAGGTTAGAGCCTCACCGCACAGTTATCCTTGGCGCATTGGGCGTAGGAGCAAACCCATTTATGAGACCTGCAGAGGCAATCAAGGTCATCCGCGGCGCAGGAAGGAGCCAAGTGATCAAGTTCAGATTTCGTCATCTTAGCCTTGTAACAGACAGCATTACAAGCAGAGGGTGTGTTTACGTTCGGTTCTCTGCTGCTGCCACCTGCATCTTTCGTCGGGTTAGGAGCTGTCCCAGCTAATGTGGAATCTGCTCTACCAGAAATGAGGTCATCCTGGTCTGTCCCTGATGAACCCTCAGATCTAGTCGTCGACTGGGAAACCGCCGGGGAGGTGACATTTGACTCGCCAAATGACTTCGCAGAGGCACACTTGTCGTAGATTTCTGCGACAGCTGTACGGGTCTCGTTGAAGCCCTGTGTTAGGAGGGGTAAAAGTGTACAAGTTAGTAGTCGACCCAACGTAAACATTAAATTGACTCGGTTGATCAAGTCCCCCAACTTCCGAAATGAGCAAAGAAATAATGAACCTGGCAATGATCATTGCAACAATTTTGATAAGCCTTTACAAATGTAGATGATTGGCAAAGACAGTCGAATTGGTCCGGGGAACAGCTGGGCGCTAAAGTCTGCAGCTCAGTAAGCTTCTTTTTGTAGCAGCGATCGGCACACCCGGGGGGTGGGGTTAAGGATGATGATGTTTTTAAATCGTCGGTATCCACTGATTTTGACTCAATTTTCGTCTTAGAATCCTTGGAAGTGGAGTTTGCGACGAAAGACTGTTTTAGGGTTGGCAACGATTTTGGGCTGATGTTACCTGGTTTGTATGCGCCGGGAAACTTTACGGTGGGGTGGTCATCATTCGGGACTGGAGTTAATCCTGTACCACCTTCGACTGCAATCTGCCCGCAATATACGTAGTATTGGTCTTGAAGTCCTTCCTGAGGACCGGATTGACCAAATGCCACCCTGACAAAGGCCGGTCGGAGGTTCCATCAATTTATCATTCTTTTTGAAAATCCGGTTCTGCAATGAGGCTATACTCACAGTTCCACACGAAGAATATAGCTGCCATTAACAATGTCCTTTGGAATCGGAACATCCCATCGATCACCATCTTGTTCGGGAGAATATTGTTTGATTAGTTTGTTCGAAATTCCATCGACTTCTGCTTGGATCCGGTGGTATTGAGTCGCTGCAGCATCAAAGTTCTGACAAGCTGTTTGCGACTTGCCACAATAACCAAGGTAGGCTAATACGTGCCCGGTGTGATGCGGGAAGCTGCAAATGATCGAAAGGAGACCTGGCATGAGACTTGAATGTCACGGTGCGAGACTTCAGAGTTTTAGCTTACCCTTCTCCGGGATTTCCAGCAACTATTAGAGACACTTTTCCGCCAGCTGTGACTGGCAGCGTTTTCTTTGCGCTTTGTTCAGGGGAGCTGAAAAGAGTACCCCCAGGGGGTGCCACCTTGTCTTTGGGAGTATCGGAAGAGCCGCAGACAAAGGCCGGAGAGTCGATGAATTTACTGCCAATCCAGCCAATATTGGAGGGTGCATCTCGGAAGGCAGTTTCACTGAGTGGTTGTTTCTGAGCCTTTTGATATGCATGATCGTCTGCTGCCCAGGATTTGATGAAACCGTGCCCTGCCACGGGAGACAAGAAAAAAAAAAGCAGGATCGGGAGGATGATCCAACTTGGATCGGGCATCTTTTCTGAGGGCCTGGTGGAGGTATGCACAAGCAGCGTAGTTTTGAGGTGAAGATCGAAGATCGAAAAATCAAATGAAGAGAAGAACGAGCAGGTTTGAGGTCCCGGAGGCGAAGGGAACAGGAAGTTAGAAAACTTTTGTGATGGATCAAAGATTGATCGGACAGAAGGAAGTTGAGTGATTGGTTTTGAGCGGTAGTATTGGCAACTGGGAAAAAGTCTGGTGAGTGTCTGGTGAGCGCGTTTGTCAAAACCAACAAGGCCGACTTTATGCTTTGATGGTCGTTCAGTTTCGAGAGAATCAGAAACGAGACACCAGTAAAATGCCTGAGGGGCTATTTACAGTCGAGGTAAAGACGTTTATTATTTTGGTATTTGTGAAAATGTACCCAGCTTTCTATGAAATGCTTGATCTACCGAATAGATATCGCCCTCCTGAAAAGTTAGCGACTTATAAAAGCATTCATCTGACCATGCGCCGATGAGCCATACAAACTCTTCGACCTCATCACCAGTGAGGCGCCGGATGTAATTTGAGTAACTCAGTGGTAATACTCGGGCAAGTAGCGTTCAGACTTTTTGTTCAGTCTGCAGTAGGTGGAACTAGAAGGTCAGTGTATATGCGATCATGGAAGCCAGCCTGAGTGCGTACTAGGCTTATATGTAAGATCCTCGGTCGCATTCAGTCGTAGCGTTTTCCAGGAGTCCTCTAATCCTCCCGTGTTTTCTGCCCCTACTAATATCGAGGCAATCAGGGCACCCTCAGACAACTGATATTCCTTTTATCTGCATGGGGGGATGGCGATCCACAGAGATGTGAGAATTGGGGCCAGAGTGTTGCCAACGCTCAGATGACCTGTGCAGTCTCAAGGTCTCTGATCGGTAGAGGGGCCTCATGGCCTACGCAATCACGATCCGAGGCTACCACCATGCCGCACTCGCTCAAACAATTAATCCAGCCAAAGGGTCCGGGAGCTACGACGTGATGGCCGAAGAGCCGGCCCTCATCACCATCCTAATCCGGCGACCAGGCGAACCTTTGTCGGCCTTGCCCTCAGTTCCGCTCAACATGCGCTATGATATGTACTCCGCACACAGGTTGCTATATCAACTGACGGAGCCGCCATTGCAAACAAAAGCCCATCGTCTCCAGATAGAGGTGTGATTCGCATGGATATACAAATCATGAAAGGTACACACAGATAGGCGCGTTTATTGAACCTTGATCAAGCTCAAAGAACCTATGTAGACATGACACCAAAAGCTTGACCACCATGAGCTAAAGGTGACATCTCCATAGGAAGATAGTCGCGACCCACAGCTCTCCAGTCAAATCCGGGTAGTATGTGTAGATTTTGTGATGAAGCTGATGGCAAAATAAGGAGGCGGCGATCTTAGACCCTACTGAGATCGGACCGCTTCTACGAACAAGACACACCTGATGGCAAAATATGGAGATGGCAATCTTAGCACCCTAATAAGATCGGACCACTTCTAAGAACAAGACACCTTAAATAGTAGGTTCCCCCAAAGCAATAGTTAGAAGCAATGAGTTTCAATAAGATAGATACGTAATCATCAACTAACACCTGATGGAAAAATGAGAAGGCGGCAATTTTAGCACCCTAATAAGATTGGAAAACTTCAAAGAACAAGATACCTATCTATAATATGACAACATTGTGAAGAACTTGTAAACTGGAAATTAGTGTTGTTGTTATAAGATACTCATGTAAAAATGACTTACGAAAGTAGGTTCTCCCAAACCAATGGTGGAAAGCGATTGGGGAAACTCCTATTGTCTGTGAATGGGTGGTTTTAAAAAGAAAAGGCAAGAAAAACAGAATAAATAATAGAAATACAAATAACAGGTTGAAATAGCACACTGGTAGAAATAATGTTAGCCATGTGACAAATACAGTTGTTCAAAAGTCTGCACAACTCATATGTCTTGTTGGTATAGTGGCTAAGAACTGGCCTCATCCGCCATTATCTGACACCAAGGTCACTGCTTTAACCCACCATAGAGACAAGAATGAATAATGTTGACTAGGTTTATAATTATATATTAAACTAGTGTATAATTGCCCCCAAATTGGGGGAGGCATGGATTTTTCCCGGTGTGGTATGGGCTTTGCCCAGTGCAGTATTGAATTTTCCCGGTGTCAATGCAAGAGGTGCATATACAACAACATTGACAAATGAATACTAAGCCAAGGACCTCAACGCTTGGTTGGGCGTGTGAGGTTTTTCAATCTTTTTATATTTATAGATTTTGATAATATTTTATAATAATTTGTAAGTATGTTTTTATGGGTATTGATTATGGAATTAAAACCTTCATAATATATATTATCAAGAAGGAGATACAATATAACTTTTAATTAAGTTATGAGGACCCAGGTGTGTCCCAACTATTGATATAGAAGTTCCCAAAGTGTTATGTCCCTTTGGGAAGGAGTTATAGCAATTATATTAATCCATATTCTCTACTCTGTATAGATAAATGTGATATTTTTATCTTATCCCTCTTTGGGATGTAATTATATTTTAATATACTCCACTGAGCCTTGAGTAAATCCACTCTGAGTGCTCAGAGCTTAGTTTTAAGGTGTAATCATTATAAATTTATTGCCAAGAGTATCCATACTCTATATATATAATATATGCCAAGGTACTTGGAATTAAGAGGTAAATACATGATCAAGTTATATGTAAATGAAGGTATACAATCATCATGAGGGTTTCTAGGACTTTTAAAGCCTCCATTTGACTGATGTCTAAGTCCTAGGACCAATTAACTAACCTTTTGGGTATTTAAATGAAAACCTTACCTTGAAAATCCAGCCCAATGAGTACTAGCTCCTTATCTTTCATTGGGTATGTAGTCATGGTGTTTTGAGCCCTTGAGGACAAAACCAGGGAGAGCCTGGCACTCCCCTGATGGTTAATTGAGTCCCCTGAGGGCTCCTTTTAGCTTAAAAGAGAAGGGTATTTACCCTATAGCCCCTTCCTCAGTTATTTTTTATTTATTATTGGTCCAGTATACAGCAAGATTTAGCAAGTCCGCTCACCTTAATCTAAAGAAGGATTAACTGGGACCCTAAACTTTACTATAAAAATCATCAAATAATCAAGTCCACAACTCCAAGTTTGTGTGGGAAGTCCTTTGGAGTTTTAACATGGGTGATGATAAATTCAAGGCTCAAATGAGTTGTGTGCACAATTTATTTGAGCCGTGTGGCATGGCTACACGGCTACATTTGAGCCATGTAGAGCTCCATATGGCTGGAGTGTGGTTGGGCTGTACTCTACGCATCCCGGGACTACCATGTGGTGTTTGCACAACTACATATGAGCCGTGTAGAGCCCCACAAGACTTGAATGCAGTTGTGTAGCCGTGTGGCACAACTACAAGTCTGGTGGCCCCCCCAAAAAAACTAAAAAGTAAAAAGTAAAAATAAATAATAAAAAAAAACTGAAGACAACCAACTGGTTGCCTTCCAACTTGACTAGCCCTAAAGTAAAAGGGCCAAAAAATACAAGAAGTCTTTTGACAAGCTGTTTGGCACAACACCCTGGGGGACCATACAAGGCCTTAAACCCCCCAGACACAGCTCAATTCTGCTGTGTACGGGGGTAGGCCTCTTGAATACGCCGTGTATGGGGGTACACGTCTTGAATATGCCGTGTATGTGGGGTATACAGCCTCCCGGGGGTTGCGTGTGTTTGAGGCGGCCCCTTGGGCGTGTGTAGACACGTCCAAAACGCCCAAATGCGCGCTTTGGACGCGTGTATGGGCCCTCAAGCGTCCATTGGGCCGTGTAGGGCCCAACACAACTCCCAAACGGCAGGGAGGTGTGAATTTATCATCACCTTTTTAACATTCATTGTTACTTGAAAGGGTGTGAGTTTATTGTGATAAACAAAACTCCTTTAGGCTTTTAAAGACTGGTCCCTTATCTATTCATAGAGATAAAGGTGTGGCCTTTTACTCATAATACTCTAATATTTTTTGATTTGTGTTTTTCTGTAAAAGTATTACTGTTTTAATAAATCAATAACTGATTTAATTATTGGTTTTGTCTTAATTTTTTCAGGTTTAACCACAGCCAGTATAGCAATAGAGGTTAAATCCCTGACAAATATGGACAATGCTCTTATGAGATCATGTCAGTTCTAGGGTCTGTGTCATGAGTACCAGGAATGATGTCAGTGGTTGGCTTATTAGCTGAGTTAGAGAATTGTAGTAATTAAGATTAATTAATTGAGACTTTAATTTAATATAGTTGATATGTGCCTGAAGTATTGGAATTGGGACTTAAATTCTAACACCCCCCCTTCACCTAATTGAATAAATGACCATTTTTAAACCTACTAGATTACATAAGTTCTTAAATGATTGTTTATTGAGAGCTTTGGGTGAAATATAAGCTACTATCTGTTTTTTTGTGCAGTAATCTATGGTTCCTTTTTTTTGCTTTGACTACTTCTTTAATCAAATGATGATGAATTTCAATATGTTTGGTTCTTGCATGAAATATAAATTTGAAAGTGAGTTGAATAGCCCTTAGATTGTTTCAATTTAAGGTGATCCATGTATTCCATGGGATTTGTAGGAACTTGAGTGATTCAATGACCCAAACTGCCTTTTTTCCAGCTTCAGATCTTGACTCATATTGGGCTTCTGTGGAGGAACAGGATATAGTTTTTTGTAGTTTAGATATCCAATTTATTGGTCCATACATGAAAGTGAAAAAATATTCTGGATTTTATTGTCAGGTTGCTTTGTCCCCAGCCCAGTCCACATCAGGGCAACCATGGGGAACATATTAAATTTGATCAGCACTTATTGGATCATTGATAAAAGTATACCCAATGCTGTGGTCCAAGGTTCCTTTTAGTTATTATAGGACATGGCATAAATATTTCCAGTGGTTTAACTATGGCTTGTTCATGTAAAAAGAAATTAAGCCAACTGAGTGACTTAATTCTGGCTGCATACACTGAGAAAGTTAAAGGAGAGAGCAAACACTGCTACTATATGGAAGATTAAGTTTGTCAAATTCAAGATATTCTTGATCAGTAGCCAGGAGGTAGGAGCTGGTGACTGGTAGGGGAGTGGAAGTGGTTTTTGTATTGTCTTGATTGAAAGTTTCAAAAAGTTGTTGTGCCACAGTGTGTTGATTTAGAGAATACCCTATTGAGTTTTGTTTAATTTGGATCCCTAAAATAATTTCTGCCGGTCCTGAGTCTTCCATTTCCAATTGTTGAAATTTAATCAGATTTTCCTTTTTTTTTTAAAAAAAAAATTGTGTAGTTGGTCTCAAGAAACTATATTGCAACCACGGTGAGCTATCCTGATTCGGATAACTTGCCGTAGCTTTCAAATAAATGGGCTGTGGTGTAGTGGTTATTTGTAGGCACAAACGCAAGTAGGCTCAGCTGCAAAATATGACTGGAAGGCTCAGCAGTGGGCAGATTCAGAATCCGCAGCAAAATGGGATTGAAAAGCCATGTCTGGATAATTGCCTACTCCAGCAGACAGATTGGAGGGCTCAGCAGTGGGCAGGTGCAGCATCCGCAGCAAAATAGCCAAGCTGATCCAAGGGTTGCCTTTTGCAGGCAATAGACGTGGCCAACAACCAAACCTTCTTCAAATATGGATTTTGGAGCAAGGAATGCAGAGGAAAGTGATTGGAACTATGGGGTATGCATCCAAAATGCCAACTATGGGGTATGCATTGGGAATTGCGGGAGGATACATAATTTTTGGGACACTCAGACACCAAAGTCAAGAGGCAGCATGCGTGTTGACAAGGATCCGTAAGGAAGATTGATGTAAATCTTTTGTTATGATGTATGCAGGGTTGAAAGGGACCTGCTAAAGTATATTGAACAGGATCTGACATTAGCAATTCATTGGGGTGGATCAATTGGTAGGGTGATTGGAGATTGAAAAAGTATCACTGTAACTAATTTATGCAGACAGAACATCTAAGAAGATCATGGCTAATGGTTATCCAGGTCCTTGTGGAACACATGGGGAAGGCAGTGAAGAGGGATTCATTTTTTGTTATTCTTCTTTCTTAGGGGCTGTGTTTTGGGTTTTAAATAAAAGGGAACAGTATTTTTTTGGGGGGGATTGGAGGTCATTGTATCATAGAAATATCATAGTATTGCCTAGAGTCTTATAAAGTAAAGGGATGACTTTTTGTATATTGTTTTAAATTCATGGAGTTGTTTTCTTTTGTTCATTAGAGTAACTCATAGTGTTAAGCAGAGGAATAGTTTGGCGTGGACCTTTTTGCATAGTCTGTATTTTTTATTACCATTATTATTTTATTGTGTATTAGTCAAAGGAGAGTCCAAAGGGTGCGGAGTCGTTGCACAAACAACAAAGAAGGAATACCAGATTGTTTTCTGTTTGTTTCAGGTTGTGGTTATCTTTTCTGTGGAGGTGGTCTTTCTGAGAGAATCAGGTTGGAGTGGGTATTTTAACTCAAGGATTATACAAATTTCTGGTACCAGGACAGGGTTATTCTGGGTATTAGAGGTAACACACAATCTCTTTCCACAAATTGGGGCTCTGGCTGGGAAATTCCATTATTTTGTTAAATACCTATATGCTAGGAGAACCAGAGGTGGGGAAGACCAAGGTGGAACTATGTTTTTGGCCATGGTGGCAGTGGAAGAGTAGGCAACTGCTGTTCTAGGGAAAAAATGGCTGGGTATGGGGAAGCAAGGATGGGGATCAAGATAGGAATGGAGAAGAACCTGGATTGCAGGCATAAAAATTATGGAGAAACAATGTGGAGTGTTGGGGGTCAATGTTTGGGCAAAAAATGATGGAATCAGAAGTTTCAGAATGGGAAAAATAGAGGAAGGAGCCTGGCGCCTGGTGTGGAAGAAGAAGGGGATACGGAATGTGGCGGCACAAGTGTGGGTCATTTACTGATGCGGAAGGAGAAGTGGATTGGTAAAAAAGGAGGATATGAAGTAACATGGAGAAAAAAGGGGAGGCAAGGCAATTGGAAAACTACCAAGTGGGTTTCTAATCAAAATTTATGGGGCCTGTAGTGGATTAAGGATTGGGTGGGAAATTTTTGATCCATTAGCAGAACATCAAACATGACAATGCAGAGATTGATGGGGACCTACCAAGGAGGGCCAATGGGGTTCATCCAAGAAAGGCATGGCAGAGTGGGTTGGCTAGTAACCTATTAAAGATTGAAAGCAAATTAATGACTAGGTATATGGACAGAATGGTGGATGGTACTCTTTTGGGTGTTCTTCCTTCAGGGATGGTTGCAGTTGAAGAGACTGCAGAGTCAGCCAACAAGGACTTAACGGTGGAAATTTAAAGGGGTTCAGATGGGGAGTCTGGGGGCTTGCAAGGAGTTTGCAGATGGGAAGATGTTGAGGTCAATTTTCAAGTTGTTGGGGGAAGTGGGACAGGGAAGCTCAGATCTCTATAGCAGCATGGAAGGTCTAGTCCAATCAAAGGCCTTTATCTGGGATGGTCCGCATTGCTTGGGTGATGTATTATTATGGAGATTTTTGAGATTTTTATTTAGTTTTGTCTTGGTTTGGGGAGTCTGCTTAGTGGCGTGATAGTGTTTCTTTTTTTTTAAGTCTCATGGGATTGCCATCTCAGTTTATCTCAGATGCCAAGGAGTTATTACTTGGGGGATGTTTTGCAGAGTATTTTTCTCTTTGTACAATGGTTTGGGGAATCAAGCAGTTTCTGTTAACTTCCGTGACCCTCTCACTCACTCTCATCTCTGTGGCCGTCACGCAGACCACGCGCGCCTCCGGGCTCACCTGTCTCAAGCACAAATCCCCCGGGGGAAAGGGGGACAACTTGCTCCCTCCTTGACCGGTCCCCTCAGGATCTTTGCAGTCTCAGATCTTTGTTGTTTTAGATTCTTCTCTTCATTGTCCTCCTCAACCTTTTTGTTGTCCTTCTCATCCCACTTGTCTTCTTGTTTCCTTTCCATCTCTACTCGTCATATTCCTTTCATTCATCTGTTGGCTGTTCAACTCAATCACGATACATCAAACACGCTCCATCGGGCACTCGACTTCATTCATCAGGTAACTGGTAAGAGCCAGTTTTTCTCGCGCTCTCAAGCTCTCAACGTCTAACTCCTCAACTCATCTTCAACCACCTGCCTCAGTTTTTCAAACCTCTGCGACTCAACCAATGTATGATCCTCTGCCCCGAACATTGTTGTGAAGCTGTCTCGAAGACCAGTTGGTTTCATTTCCATCTCTTCAAATCTTCTTTGTTCTGTTTCTTCTTTGCTCATTGGTTGTTCCTCCCACGCTCCAGCACGCTGGTTTGTTTTCAATCTATAACTCATATCATATTACGGTTAAAAGCCAAAGGCTCTAACGACCGAGAAAACCAGCATGAACCATGGCCTCAACCTCTCAGACTCAACACAAAAATGATGGATTCAGACAGGCGATGCTCAAGACAGCCCTGGAAACTATTCCTTTACTTTCCGAGGAAAACTACAGCATTTGGAAGGATAAGATGAACTCCTTACTCAAGATGCGAGGAGTTCATCACGCCCTGGAATCCAAAACAACTCCTCTCTCGCCGCAAGACAATGACGAGATCCAGCTTCTCTTGATCTCAAAGGTCGACTCCATCACCCACAACAACATCATTAGCGCAGAAAATGTTGATTCAGCTAAATCGATTTGGGCGTCCATTAAGGAAAGATACTCGTCCTCTGAAGCCTCCAACAGAGCCAGAATTTTAAATGATTTCCTCCACATCACCTTCAGAGAAGACAATATTGCCGGTTTCATCACTGACGTCAGAATCACAATCAAAAAAATTTTCAACATTGGCATAGATTTACCACAGGACATCATTGCCTACCTAATCCTTTTCAAATTTCCCTCCTTGTTACAAGAACTTAAGAGAAAACTGATGCATTCGGACAAGACCATCCATGTCAACTTTGTGTGCAGCCATCTCACCCAGTTCAACAACAAAGTCAAGGCCGAGAAAGCCAATAAATCCATTTCCTTCACCGACTCCGCACTAGTCACAAACAAGACAAAATTCAAAAATCAGCAATCCAATCAATGCGTCAAAGGCTATCACAACCCCAAACAAGACAAGAACAACTCTGAGAGAGAGTGCTTTCACCTCCACCCGGACAACGCTCCCAAGTGGTGGAGAGAAAACCAAGCTAAATGGAAGGAGAAGCAGAAAGCAAAAAATGAAATGGCCCACTATCACACCTTCCTCTCAAAGTGGATTGAGTCCAAGGCCCTATCTGGACAGAGAATTCTCATTGACAGTGGGGCCTCTGCTCATATCTTTAATGAAAAGAGATTCTTCCTCAACCTCAACAAAAGCGTTGGCAAGAGTATCTCCACGGGCAAGGATGGGGCTAACTTACCTGTTGAAGGAATTGGCACAGTCAAGCTCTTGTGGAAGAATCACACGATTTTTCTCAACCAATGTCTCTATGTTCCGGAAATTGTAGTCAGCCTCATCAGTCCGGGTATCCTCATAGGTAAAGGGTGTCACTTGGCATCTGAGAAAGGTCATTTCCAAATTTCCAATGGAGACTACCTCGTTCTCCAAGGACCAATCATTGACAACCTTTTTGTTTTTCAAAACCCAAAACAGGTAGGTCAGGACCACTGTCTCCTGTCTGTGAAAAACCACTCCAACAGAAACCTGAAGGAACTTCACCTTGCTCTTGGTCACGCATCAACTAGCCAAATTTGCAAGATCAAAGGCGTCAAGCTGAATAAAAAAGATCTTGACTCATTCTACTGCAAGGACTGTGCCCTTGGGAAAATCACCAAGGCCCAGTTCAAGCTGCAATCTACCAGTGCCTCCAAGCCCTTTGAGCGGATCCACTTGGACCTCATTGGCCCACTCAAGCCCCCATCTCTCCAACAAGAAAGGTACATCCTCACATTGGTTGACAATTTCTCCGGATACCTAAGTGGGATAACCCTGCAAAGCAAAGATCAAGTTCCTGAAGTACTTGTCGCCGTCCTGGAAAGACAAAAGTCAAAATTGGGCTATTTTCCCTGAAAACTGTGCTTGGATGGAGGTACTGAATTCACAAACCAGAGGTTAGTTCAATTCTGCAAGGACAATTCAATCAGACAACTGATTTCCGAACCACATCATCCCAAACACAACGGCAGAGCGGAAAGGGCCAACAGGACGATTGTTGAAAGTGTGCAATCTACCATTGGTTCTTCCAAACTGCCAATCCTTCTCTGGCCCAAAATCCTGAAGGCCTGTTGCCTCAGCCTCAATCAGATACCAAGGAAGGGAAACTCTTGCTCGCCGTGGGAACAAATGCACAAGAGCCCCCTTCCGCTCTCCTACTTCAAGCCGCTTGGAACCTCAGTCATCTATCTTAATCAACACAGGGTCAAAGGGAGGAAATTCCACCCAAAGGGACTCGAGGGGAAGCTCATCGGCTACAACCCTGACTTCAGATCCTATTGGATCCTCAGACCTGACGGTAGTATCTTGTCTTCAAAAAACGTGAAATTTGATCTCAAGTAAATCAAAAGTCTGGGAGGCGGCAGCTCCCCTAACTTTGACTTCTCAATTGAAGACTCAACGTTCAACCAACCAGAGCTCAATGAAACTAATCCAACCAATTCCCAAACTGACAAAATCAAACATACTGAATGCTATCATGACAAATTGCCAGACTCTCTTGCATCAATTGACTCAACCTTGGACAACAATGCTCAAAATTCTTCTGAGGACAACCAACCACCTCAAGAGATGGTCATTACTTCAGATTCCATGGGGAACCAATCAACCTTGAATCAGACTCTCAAAATTGGTCTACCTGGGCAAACTCTGAGAAACAGGTCCATCCTAAAGCCGCCTCAAAGGTACGGCTTCCATCACTACTACAAACCAAGAACATACCTGAAGGCCATGTTGTGTGAAGAGGCAGAGAAATGGAGAGAAGCCATCAGGAAGGAGCTAAAACAGTGCAAGGACCTAGGCGTTTGGGAAGAGTACAATGGACCAGATGCAGCCAACCCCCTTAAAACTACGTGGGTGTTCAAAATCAAGGATAACTGCCATGACAACACCCTCATCCATAAGGCCAGGATTTGCGTCCACGGCTTCAACCAGATCTACGGCCTTGATTAAAAAGAAACCTTTGCCCCAACCGGAAAAATTGCCTCTCTGCGCGCCATTCTGCAATTGAGTCTCAAGCACAACCTCTCAATCAGACAGTTTGACGTCAAATTGGCCTTCATCAATGCTCCCATCAGCAAGGATGTATTCATCAAGACGCCAGATGGCTGCAACCAACCCTCAAAATACCTCAAGCTCAAGAAAAGTCTCTATGGACTGAAGCAATCCCCTAAGAACTGGTACAATACGCTTGCTGAGTGGATAAAATCCGTCTGGTTCATCAAGTCCGACAGCAATCCCTGTCTCTACAAGTCAAAGGATGGGGACTCCTTCATCTTCTTCCACATGGACAACCTGATTCTTGTCAGGGATGGGAATGGATTCAAAAATAAGTTCAACTTGCAATTCCAAAACTCCCAATGCCACAATCCGGACACAATCCTGGGGATGAAGTTTGAAAGGTCCGGAGACTCCATTTTGCTCAGTCAGCCCAAGCACATCAATCATGGAGTTGAAGAACTTGGACTCCAGGCCTTTAGACCGGTCTCCACTCCTCTTACCCCTCACATTCAACTCAGCGCGGCCACGGATGAAGATTTTTAGGCCTTCAAAAAGCTCAACATCAACTATTGTTCAGGGATAGGTCTTCTCAACTACATCGCTTGCAGGACCAGACCTGACCTCATCCTTGCCGTATCCAGCCTGGCCCGCTTCCAGAACAAACCTGGTCTCAACCACTGGAAAGAACTCAAGCGGACCTGGCAATACCTGAAGGCAACAAGAGACTTAAAGCTGACCCCTTAGTCTTCAACAGCAACGCCTCTTGGGCCAAAGATCCGGTAACCTGCAAATCTCAAACTGGCTACCTAGGACTGGCCTTTGGATCCCTCATCCCTTGGGAAAGCTTCAAGCAACAAAACATTGTCTATTCCACCACCAACGCCGAACTCAATGCACTCCTAGACTCATTCCTGGAAGGGAAATGGCTGCAGAATCTGATTGGTGAGGTCTTTTTGACCAACATTCTCAGCTCCTCTCACCTCATTGATAACAAGGGGCTCAAAGACAAACTCAAGAGATTTGGTTCCAACGACAAAACTTGCCACATCAACCTCAAAACTAAGGGGCTTAGGGAAGAACTTCAACTAGGTAACCTCTCAGTCCAACTCATATCCTCTGATCACATGTTAGTCAACCTGCTCACCAAAGCAATCCCCAAGGCCATCCTGGCCAAGTTCATTCATCTGATTCAACCATCCTTTGAACTACCTCCCTGTTAATAAGCTGACTCTTTCAAGTTATGGGGGGTGTTAGCTTCCGTGACCCTCTCACTCACTCTCATCTCTGTGGCCGTCACGCAGACCACGCGCGCCTCCGGGCTCACCTGTCTCAAGCACAAATCCCCCGGGGGAAAGGGGGACAACTTGCTCCCTCCTCGAACGGTACCCTCAGGATCTTCGCAGTCTAAGATCTTTGTTGTTTTAGATTCTTCTCTTCATTGTCCTCCTCAACCTTTTTGTTGTCCTTCTCACCCCACTTGTCTTCTTGTTTCCTTTCCATCTCTACTTGTCATATTCCTTTCATTCATCTTTTGGCTGTTCAACTCAATCACAATCCATCAAACACTCTCCATTGGGAATTCAACTTCATTCATCAGGTAACTGGTAAGAGCCAGTTCTCTCCCGCTCTCAAGCTCTCAACGTCTAACTCCTCAACTCATCTTCAACCACCTGCCTCAGTTTTTCAAACCTCTGCGACTCAACCAATGTATGATCCTCTGCCCCGAACATTGTTGTGAAGCTGTCTTGAAGACCAGTTGGTTTCATTTCCATCTCTTCAAATCTTCTTTGTTCTGTTTCTTCTTTGCTCATTGGTTGTTCCTCCCACGCTCCAGCACTCTGGTTTGTTTTCAATCTCTAACTCATATTGTATTAGTTTCCTTTCTGGGGGGGAAGACACCATATTAATTTAAAAATATTTACAGGGAGCCTAGATAAGGTTACAAGATTTCTTTAGGTATATTTTTTATATTTAGATATCTTTACGGAGTTTTTTTATTTAATCAAGAAGAGAGGAGTGATGGGGAAGTCTACAACAAGAATAAAATCCAAAAGCAGAGCTCTCCACCAGCTTGATGGTGTTCATGGAGGAGTTTGCAAGGATCTGCAACTGGGATTCCAACCAATTTTGAGAGGATTTCCAGGATTTTCTTTTCCAAGTTGCAAAGGTACC